>JAANYP010002892.1:0-12500 GCA_020465985.1 Centrapalus pauciflorus | reverse complement strand
GGGTTCTCATAATAGAACAATACAGAGTTTGATTTCGTTGTTTCCGGAAGTTGTTAAGGTTCTTAAATATGTTGAAGCAGAAGGTGATAATAGTTTGAGTCGCCGTCAAGCGGAAGGTATTCTACAATATTTTCAGCTTATTTGATTTTGCTGCAACTGATGTTGCACATTTTAGGCGTCACAAATGTATTATCATGAGCACTTCAAAAAAAAAGATCAAAATATTGTAGAAGCCGTTTTATTGATACGAGGAACCAAATTGACATTGCAAAAGTTTAGAGAGAATGAGTTTGATCAACTTTTGGAAAGTGTTTATTCTTTTTGTGAAGAACATGGTCTTGAAAAGTTGGACAAGAATGAATGCTATGTTAAAGCGAGAAATCGAAGGACCAACATCACCAATAGACACTATTTTGAAGTTGATATTTTCAACACTGTTCTAGATATGCAAATTCAAGAGTTTGGTGACCGATTTAATGAGGTGAGCAGCGATTTGCTTAATTGTGTGGCAGCTTTGAGTTCGTACGATTCATTTTCTAAGTTTGATGCAGTAAAGTTAGTGAAGTTGAGTAACTTTTATCCGAATGATTTTACTGATATGGAAAGAAATTTGCTTGAGCGTGAACTTGATATCTACTATGAAACGATGCATCAAGATGAAAGATTTGCTAATTTGGATGGTATCACAAGCCTTGCTACATTGATTGTTGAAACCGGTAAACATGTTTCTTATCCTTATGTCTACCGATTATTGAAGCTATCATTGGTTTTACCTGTCGCAACTGCAACGGTTGAAAGGTATTTTTCTACGATGAAGCATATAAAGTCGGATCTGCGCAATCGAATAGGCGACGGTTTTTTGAATGATGCTCTAGTTTGTGTCATAGAAAATGAAGCACTCTCCAATGTTACAAATGAAACCGTGATGAATCGCTTTCAAATGATGAAAGACCGTAGAGAACAATTGTAAAAGGTACATTGCTTACTATTTAATGAAATCCTACTGTTCATTTGATTAATAGGTTTATATATATATATATATATATATATATATATATATATATTGGTCATATTCTTTGTGCCACCAGTGATGGATTTTTCTAGATCCGCCACTGAAAGTAACTACTATTAAATAATAACTATGCCAATTAACAATACTATTATATGAATCTTTATAAATAATATTTAATATATATTTTTAATTTTACGTTTACATAAATTTATATAACCAATTATTTATTAAAAATTATCCACATAATACTAGTAAGTTATAGAATAGGTTGTTTTTCAAAATCAAATGTATATGCATTATATTATACCGATATA
The DNA here is from genome assembly GCA_020465985.1 of Centrapalus pauciflorus. NCBI lineage: Eukaryota > Viridiplantae > Streptophyta > Magnoliopsida > Asterales > Asteraceae > Centrapalus > Centrapalus pauciflorus. The sequence goes on along the minus strand of JAANYP010002892.1, from coordinate 11,174 downwards.
TATTTATTAAAAAAATTACTATTCATATATGAGTATTTATAAAATGCATATTTATTCGTTTTTTAAAGTGTTTATTATGAAAAAAAGCAACATGTTTTCATATTTTTTATGTTTTCGTCACTCCATGTTATTTATTGGGTTACTATTGAAAAGCCCAATCAAAATTTTTCATTTTCTTAATAAGTCCCTAAACTTTTTTTTTATAGAAGGTACCACCTTTAAAAAACTTTTTTTTAATTTTTTTTTCATAAACATGTTTTAATTAACATTATGAAGATCATATGTCAATTTCACATATATTCACATCTCCTAGCTCCTAAAAAATGATGTAAACACACACTTAAATAATTTTGAAGATATGTGAACACGCATTTATGTGATGCGTGTTTTCATGCACTTAAAGTGTTCAGATTTGCGTGAAATTCACATATGATCTGTGTAATGTTAATTAAAACATGTTCATCAAAAATTTTTTCTAAAAATTACTTTTAAGGGTGGTACCATCTGGTGCGCTGCATAATGGGTGGTACTCACTTGAACCTAAATCTACATATATATATATATATATATATATATATATATATATATATATATATATATATATATATATATATATATATATATATATATATATATATATGGTCGGGATCAATGGGGTACCATGTTAGACTGGGGAATCGGAGTCCACCCATGTTTGGTTATAAATTTAAAAGGGTAATATCTTAAGAGGGTGAAGTTATAAGTGAGAGGTCACGGGGTCGATTCCCGTCGGAGGCAAGTTGAAATTAAGGTAGAGTAAGTCTGGTGGTAAAGGAGTAGTTTAGGACTAGGAGTAAGATAGTTTGCCGTTCAAAATAAAAACTCATGAATTAATAAATCTATTAATTATAAATATTTACTTCCATAACAATATTTTTAAAAAATTTCAAAATGGGTTTTACTGAACATGTTTGTCAGGATCTAAATATGAATTTCCAAGACTAACTGATTTGAATTTATCAGAGTATAAATCAATAATCTTGCTTTGAATCAAAGTTTAATCAAGAAGTTTGCGGAATAACACTTAATTATTTTAACAAAAACTTTCAGAATCAATAATGAATAAACACACAAGAATTAATCAAGACTGTTTGTATTGCTGAATTCAACGATTACAATCACCTCTAATCTGTTTGATTAGACGAAGAACACAAACTGTTCTTAGGGTTTTACAACCTTAGAGGCTTATGAAAACTCAATTAACAAAGCAATTACAGACTCAAAATATGCAGAAAACTCCTATACAATAGAAAGACCTATTCTATGTATTTATATTGCTTCTTGATATGTTTCCTTGACGAATAATGACTTCTCTGATAGTGGATATGCTGGAATCTTCATGTAGATATCTTTTCCTGAAAATCATCACTTTCTGTTTATGAAACTGTTGAGCAGCTTGAATTACTTGACAGCATGAACAGAGCAGCTTGAGTTACTTTGCTCTGGCAGCTTGAACTTTTATACTGGCAGCTTGAGTTTCTTCAACTAGCAGCATGAACTTTGGATTTACATATAAAATCTACTAACAGTCTGAGAAGTCTAACTAACAGTTTGAACATACTTAAACTATTTCCCAACAATCTCCCCCTAACTTAAATTCTTTAAACAAGACTTTAAGTTCTATACAAAAATGGAAATGAATAAGTAAACTGTTATTTACAAACCAAGGCTTTCAAAAACTTATAACTGTGCAAGTTTCTGATCTACAACCTTCAAAAATTCTCTCTTCATCTCTTCTTTATCACAAGATATCCTAACTGATTTTATTTGGAGCAGCATATCTTTTGAAAAATTATAAAACTCGAGATTGAAGAAAATACCAGACCCATCTGTGAATTTGATTCTGTAAGTCCTGGATTTGACAAAAATATGGACTTCCTTGATCTTTTTCCCTTTCTTCTCAGCATCCTCTATCTCTTTTCTTGCAAATTCAGGATCAACAACTGTACTTAGATCTCTGATGAGTTGTTTCACTTGTGGAAGAGCAGATCTAACTTGTGTAACAGACCCTATGTTGTACATCTTTATCAGTTCATCCCTGGTCAGCTTCTGAACCATTCGCCAGAATGTATCAAACTCTTCTTCTGGTCCAGACTCTCTTCTTATTACAAACTTGACCCTTAAATCTCTTTCATCCAATGATTTAGCAAACCAGTAGTTGATTTGAGGCTTTGTGAAATCATGCTGATCAATCAGCTTCTCTATCTCCATTGCCTTTTGCAATTGTTGATCAAAGAGCACCCTTTTAACCGATGAAGGAATAGAAAGAGCAGCTTGATCAGTGGGAACAGGTGTACTGGCAGCAGCTTCAGTTGGTACTGGATCTTTTGATGTTTGGACTTCTTGGGAAATTTTGGCTTTCTTTCTTTTGTCCATCTCCTTGTCATGAATCTCTTGTAGCCTTTCAATTGTCATGGACTGAGCCATTTTCTTTGGAATTCCAGCTGCAAATGCAAAATTTATCAAAAATCTTCTGTGCTCAGCTTTAGTGTGCCCTGTTGGCATCATTCTCTTCTTTGCTCCTTGCTTAACCACAAACCCCTTTAGGTAATCACCTAAGGTCTCATCATCATCCATTGGGGTTTGGGCTTGCTGATCTAATTCTTTGTCCTGTTCTTCTGCTATTCTTTTGGCAACTTCAGCATCAAATGCAATTTGGGCTTCTTTGGAAGAAAATTTATGCTTTGGAGACTCAATGAGAATGCCCTTGCCCTCGTCTTTTGCAGCAGATTATATAGCTTGGACTGTACTTGATGGAGCTTGAATGCCTTCCCTGATCACAACTCCTTTTGAAGAAGCAGCTTGAGTTTCTAGGCTAACAGCTTGAGAAGCTGTTGGGACTGCTAGCCTAGAGACTGGAACTGTTGATGCTGCTTGGACTGATTTGGGAACCTCCTGATTCTCCCCCTTTTTGGAAGCATTGGTTTGGTCAGAAGGACCTGCAACCTTTGCCCCTTGGGTTTGAATCATCTGCTCTAATTTCATGAGCTTATTTCCACAGAGGGTGAACACTTTGTGAAGATAATCCATTCTCTTATTCTGAGCAGCCTCTGCCTGTTTGAGTGCAAAAATTTGAGCCCCCTATGCAGCAATGATGGACATTTGATATTCCAACATGGCTACAACAGGTTTCAGCTTGGGATCCGTCAAGAGCATGAGTTGCAGACTTGTCTCAAGATCAGAAAACAACTGAGGTGCTTGTGATCTATCACTGACATTAAGACCAGAAGTATAAACTTCTGGGCCCCTCTTTTCTTGGTTCTGGGGACTTCCAGCTTGTGTTTGCACACTTGCTGTTGCCATGGGCGTGGTCTTAGTTATGTTGGCCCTGTCCTGTGCCTCTTGTGCAGAGACATCAGTAGTGCCAGCCACAGAACCCATATGAACCATCTCTGATGAGATGTTCACCTCCTGAGTGAGGATGGGAGTTTCCTCAATTGGTTCCCTTTGGATATTCTGTGCAGAAGTGTCCTCCTGCACAGGGATATATGGCTCTTGTTGATGGGAGGAGGAGGAAGGAGCTCCTGGTCCCCTTTTCCTTTTATATAAGTATTTTAGAGGGCGTTTTGGCTGTACAAAAGGATCAGATGGAATATTTGTATCATGAGGAGTGGGTTGGGGTCCTGGGGGTGAAGCAGGAATGTTGGGCTGTGTCTGCTTAGGACCCTCTCCTCTGGTTCCTGGAATGATGTTCATCATTACAGAGGGCAATGGAACATCTATACTTACAAAATTGGCACTTGGCTTTAACAGCCTTTTGATTGAAGACAATGAGTGCCTATGGGAAACATGTATCCTTTTATGTAAATGTGGAGTAGTGCAGGTGTGTGCAATAATTTCTGCCAAAAACCTAGGATACATCAAAAATTTCCCATTCTTTAGGGAATGATGCCTTAACATTCCTTGAAAGATCATGTTTGAAAAATTGAACTGTTGGCCAGTAGAAAAACACACTAAGGCAGTGGCAATATTTGAAGAAAACTCAGACCAACCAGTTCTTTTGGGGCTTAAACATTGCTGAATAATATGCACAAGGTATTTCCATTTAGGAGAAAAGTGTGCCTTAAGAAAAGTAAAAGAATCAGCAGGACCCCTATAACCAATATTTTGAAGACCAAAATGTAAAGCTTGAAGGGATAGGTCGGTTATACCTGAGGCATCTTGAAGATGCAAGTGATGTCTGATGGATTCCTCAGTGATATTGATGACAGTTCCATCAATCTTGGATATGAGGGTAGGCACTCCATTGATGGTTTGAACAGATGCATGATTCCAAAACTGTTCAATATGGGAGATGTATATAGTAGGGTTTATGGATAGGGCATAATGGATATGGGAGTGCCTGAGGAAATCCATCATTGCATGAAACGGTTGAAGTTCAGAGTGTTTTAGGGTGTATGGAAGGCAGTTGTGTTCTTTTACAAACTCCATTGATGAAGAAACGACGGTTTAGGGTTTGAAAGAAGAATGTGTGATTCGTTCAGAGAGAAAGCAAGAGGTCGTGGAAGAAGAATATGTAACTGGTAGTTACAACTGAACGAAGCTGGGACCTTTAAAGGTTTCGAAAAGGTTGGGTCCCGCGCACACATTTGACAAATTACCCAAATACACTGCACACTTTGACAGATCAAGTGAAAACAACTAACAGCATGAGAGAATGAACTAGCAGCATGAGAAAATACTCAGGCTGTTAGTTAAAAGTTATGCATCTTTTCAATGAAACAGTGTCTCCCCCTTAACTAAGCATACTGAGTAGATAATAATGAAAACCAATTAATCCATGTTTACCATACCAATATTTGATACTAGGAAAGTGAACCTTCCTACATCAAAAGGTTTTGTAAATAGATCAGCTAACTGATCATCTGTATGTATTTTGGTAACTTGGATTAACTTCTTTTCATTACAATCTCTGATAAAGTGAAATCTGATTTCTATATGCTTGGTTTTTGGGAATTTCACTGGGTTTTGCACAATGCTAATTGTACTTGAATTGTCAATATAAATAGGAGTGGATAAGAAATTCATACCGTAGTCTCTTAACTGATTTTGAATCCACATTACCTGGGAGCAGCAGCTTGCAGCTGCTACATATTCTGCTTCAGTAGATGATGTGGACACTGTAGTCTGCTTTTTGCATTGCCAAGAGACTAATCTTGCTCCTAAGTATTGACATCCACCAGTTGTGGATTTCCTGTCAATGTTGCATCCACCATAGTCACTGTCAGAATAAGCAGTTAGTACAAAAGGAGAGTCTTTAGGATACCATAGGCCTAAATGAGGTTAGCCTTTAAGATATCTAAAAATTCTCTTAACAACAACCAAGTGAGAATCCTTTGGAGAGCATTGAAACCTAGCACACACACAGACAGCAAACATTATATCAGGTCTAGAAGATGTTAGATACATGAGAGATCCTATAAGGGATCTGTATAGATGAATGTCCACATCTATGCCATCTTTGTCTGTATGGAGCTGTTTATGAGGATCCATTGGAGTGCTTGCAACCTTTGTGTCTTGATAGCCAAACTTTTCCAGTATGTCTTTGACATACTTTGATTGACTTATGAATAGACCAGTAGGCTTCTGTTTAACCTGCAGCCCTAGAAAGAATGTGAGTTCTCCCATTGAACTCATTTGAAACTTTTTGTGCATTAGAGTCTCAAATTCTTTGCACAAACAATCATTTGTTGAGCCAAAGATGATGTCATCAACAAAGATTTGGACAAGTAGAATCTCAGCTTTGATGGACTTAGTGAAGAGTGTTTTGTCCAGAGTGCCTCTCTTGAAACCATTCTGTAGAAGATAGGATGACAGAGTGTCATACCATGCTCTGGGGGCTTGATGGAGACCATAGAGAGTCTTGTCTAGCTTGTAGACTTTGTCTGGATACTTGTAGTCCTCAAAACCAGGAGGTTGACACACATAGACTTCTTCTCAATTGTCCCATACAAAAAGGCAGATTTTACATCCATTTGATACACTTTAAAGCCTTTGAAGCTTGCATATGCCAAGAAGAGTCTGATGGCTTCAATCCTTGCTACTGGGGCAAAGACATCATCATAGTCTATGCCTTCTTCTTGAGTGTATCCTTGGGCTACTAGCCTTGCTTTATTCTTGATGACTATCCCTCTCTCATCTTTCTTGTTTCTGAACACCCATCTTGTACCAATTGCTCTCTTGCCTTTAGGAAGATCCACCAGAGTCCATACATTTTGAATCTTGAACTGTAAAAGCTCCTCTTGCATTGCCTCAATCCAAGATGAATCTTTCAATGCTTCTGATGCCTTTTTAGGTTCCAGTTGAGACATGAAACAGGCATGTTCAAAAGCAGCTAGACTGAAGTCAGGAACTGCTTGTTCAGCAGCAGCAGTCTCATTGTGAACCATCTTCCTTGTTTGAACAGGAGTGCTTGGGTCACCCAGTATTTGATTGAGAGGATGATACTTGTGAACTATTAGTGTGGGCTCTCTCTCTGTTTGAAAAGAAGTTTCAAGATTTGTATCATCTCCATCAGGACCAGTAAAAGGATCATCTTCAGGAACAGCTTAACTTGAATCTGGGACTGTGTCCCTTTGTGTTTGAGCTGTTTTCTCAGGACTTGGGAGTGGCACTTCAGTATCTGGAGTTGTATCATGTGGAGCATTCAGGACCCCTGGAGGATCACAAGACAGAAGTGGTAGAGTGGTGTAATCATCCCAACTTGGTGAATCTGCAGCAGTCTGAAACTTTGTGCCAACAGCTTGAGAAGTTGTATTGGCAGCATGAGAAATTGTGTTAGCAGTTTCAACCCTGTATGCATCAGCTTCTGTAGTATACTCAACAAAGCTCAGAGAATTTGTTAGTGAATCTAAATCAAACAACCAATCAGGACCAGTGCCTTTGATATTAGCAGTATTTTCATTAAATTCAACAATGGCACTTTCTTCAATGGTTTTAGACACACTGTTATATACTCTATAGGCTTTGCTTTGAATTGAGTATCCTACAAAGAATCCTTCTTCAGCTTTACTTTCAAACTTCCCTAAGTGAGTCTTAGTGTGAAGGATAGTACATGGGCATCCAAAAGGCTTGAAGAAAGCTATTAGGGGACTTCTGTTTTGGAATAACTCATAGGGAGTTTTCCCTTGTGATTGGACAACCTGAACCCTATTCAGAACATAACAGCCTGTATTAACAGCTTCTGCCCAGAAAGTCATTGGCAGATTTGAATCAGCTAACATTGTTCTAGCAGCCTCAATTAATGTTCTGTTCTTTCTTTCAGCTACACCATTTTGCTGTGGTGTTCTTGGTGCACTATATTGTCTTGCAATGCCTTTGGACTCACAGAAACTGTTTAGAATGTGATTTTTAAATTCAGTTCCATTGTCTGATCTTATCACCTTAACTTTGGAATTGGATTGGTTTTCTATCTTAAGGATAAAAGACTTAACTAATTCAGCAGTTTCATCTTTGGACCTAAGAAAGTAAACCCAAGTAAATCTGGTGAAATCATCAACAATAACTAAACAGTAAGCCCTTTTATTCAAACTCAAAACAGATGTTGGACCAAATAGATCCATATGAAGCAGCTGAAGAACAGATGAGATTGAATTTACTTCTTTGGCCTTATGAGAAGTTTTGTGTTGCTTACCTTTAAGGCATGCCACACAATGATCATTACAAATGAACTCCTTTTGTGGTAAGCCTCTTACCAGATTCTTTTTAACTAAAACATTCATAGACTTGAAGTTCATGTGACACATTCTTCTATGCCAAAGAGCAGACTCATTGGATGATGCTTTGGATATCAAACAGCTTAAAGTATTTGATTTAGACAAAAGATCTGTGTCCAGACAGTAGACATTGTCCTTTCTTGGTGTTCTTAGTAAAACAAGATTTTCAGGAACTTTGAAATCTTTTGAAAGAACAATGCACTCAGAATCTGTGAACAAAACAATGTTTTGTTTGTCACAGATTTGAGAGACACTTAATAAATTGTACTTAAGCTGTTCAACATACAAAACATCATGGAATGTCATGTTGCCTGCATTAACAGTACCTTTACCTGTAACCTTACCTCCTTTTGAGTTGCCTCCAAATGCTACAAAACCTCCATCAAAACCTTTGAAATTTGACAAGCACTCAGAATTGTCTGTCATGTGCCTAGAGCATCCACTGTCCAAATGCCATCTTGTTCTATGAGGAGACCTGTGGTTGCCCTGCACAAATAACAGCTTAGTCAGTAGTGGAGTAAACCCAAACCAAATTGGTTTTGGGTTGGCCTTGTACGTTGACATAACTAAATACTGTTTTTGACTTCTTATATTTAGTGAGATCTACTGATGGAGTCTTTGGAGAGTATTTGGTGATTATATGAGGTATCCAATTATTTTGATCATCTTTTCTTCTAACAGTCTCCGATGGTTCACTAGCAGTTCCAGATTGGTGCTTAGTAGCTTGATCTGTGTTTGTAGTGCTAACAGCTTCAGTTTTTGCACTAACAGCTTCAGATTTTGACTTAGCAGTCTGATCTGTTGCATTAGCAGTTTGAGCTGAAGATTTGTCCTTGACACACCAAATTTGTTTAAAACATGATTTAGGCTTTGCCAAAACTTGTTTTTGATGTGTGGACTGTTTTTTATTAACTTTTGAAAACCTGTGATCAACTGTTTTCTTTGGAACTGATGTGGAAGGGTTCACCTTTGAGTGCTTTGACTGAATAGGATTTGATTTTGTGTGTTTCACAGTCTGTTTTGCAACAGCTGGTTTATAAAAACATTCCTTGGCTAAATGATTCTTCCTTCCACAGTGAAAACACCTTTTGACTGTTTGAATTGGAGAACCAGACTTTTCTGTCAATTTCTGGTTCTTGTTTCTCTAATTTCCTCTTACCTGCTGTTGTTTAGGAAACTTTTGAACACCATGCTTTTGGCATGTGCAGACAGAAACAGTTTTACCTCTTTTGTTTCCTTTTGATGAAGATGCAGTGTTACAGTTAGAATGTACAGAAACTTGTGGAATATCATTGCATACACTCATCTTCTCTTTTCCTTTCTTACTGGGAGCTTGGACCTCTATGGGTGCACTCAATGTGTCACAGTCTCTATTTTGAATTTTATCTTCCTTTGATTCAGGACTGTTATCAAGGATAGGATCTACAATAGTCATAGACTCATCTAGTGATTCATTGACAAGTCTATCAGCAACCTCACTCATTGGGTGAATGTACTTGTTGTTGTATGGAGGTGGAGTAGCTCTGTATCCTATTCCCTCTTTGGGATTAACCTGAGATTTTACTCTATCTTTAAATTGGACTTCCATTAGGTGTTCCAGCTTTTGATTTGCTAACTTAAAGTTTCCTAGATCTATGTTAACAGATTCTAGTTTCTTATTAGCTTCTAACACCTTTTGTTCAGTCTCTTCTACCTTTTTATTCAGAGATTCTATTTTCTTATTTAGTTCCTTTTTCTCCCACTCATGATAGGTTCTATCATAGCCCATTTGAATCTCATTATCCTTATAATCATTGATCTGTTTTTCCAGATCTTCTATGGCTTGCATGTATTCATATCTCCTTTCTTCCATCTTAGCTAAAGTTTTGCACATGCTCTCATTATGATCTCTGTACTTTTTAACCATATTTTTGCATGATTGAGAGCAGAGTTTAGAATTTACCTCAGATGGTAGTTCAGTGGATGAGACATTTGATGTTTCTGCCATTAGAGCTTGATTTTGAAATTCTTCCTCTGTCTGATCACTCCAGTCAAACACATTGTCTTCTTGAGAGACAAGTGCTGTTGATGATGATGTTTGAATGGGCTGTGAAGTCCTTGATGGCTGTTGACCTTGAGATCTACATTCTCTGGCAAAGTGACCAAGCTTATGGCATTTATAGCATTCCACTTTTGATTTATCAAAAGATGGTTTGCCTTCTGTCTTGGCTTGAAAGTTGGTCCTTCCAGTTCTTTTCAGAAATCTTTTGGCCCTCATGGTCAGCATTGCATGTTGCCACTTTAGATCCATCTCTTCAAGATCATCTGGATGAATTTGTTCCAAGTCTTCAACATTTAGAGCAAATAATCCATCATTGGCAACAAAAGCCTCATAGTGAGTTTCAGCAGAATTGCCATCACCACCTGAAAAAGAATCACAGTTATTAGATTTTTCAGAAGACAGAAGAGCAGTATTGTGATTATAAGAAAAGGATTTCTTTTTAGCATCAATCTCAGTCTCAAACACTCTTAAACTGTTATACAGATCATCTAATTCTATCTCATCAAGAGTATCTTTTGTTCTCCATTGTGCAGCATAGACTGTCCATTCTTCTCCAAGAGATCTGAGAAACTTTCTGTTGACTTCATCTTGATCCAGATTGACCTTTGCACTTTCCAGTTCACTTATCAGTTTGTTGAACCTGTCAAAAATTTGAGTAAGGTTTTCATTCTTGCCACCAGAAAAGTTTTCATACTGTTGTTTCAAGAGGTCCCTTTGGTTTCTCTTGGTACTGGCATTACCAGCAAACCTCTTCTCTAAGGCATTCCAAAGAGAATGAGCAGTATAAAACTTTTTGAACTGATGTTGATAAGCATTAGGAATGGCTATTTGTAACAGTGTAAGTGCTTTCACTTCATTCATTCTAGCCTTCCTTTCAAGTTCAGTTTTTGGAGGAGTTTTGACTGGTTTTCCCTCTTCATCAAGTTCTGGATCAACTACAGGAGGAAATTCAACAGCTTCCCATATGGCATAATCAATGAATTGAATATGCTGTTGAATCAATAATCTTGCTTTGAATCAAAGTTTAATCAAGAAGTTTGCGGAATAACACTTAATTATTTTAACAAAAACTTTCAGAATCAATAATGAATAAACACACAAGAATTAATCAAGACTGTTTGTATTGCTGAATTCAACGATTACAATCACCTCTGATCTGTTTGATTAGACGAAGAACACAAACTGTTCTTAGGGTTTTACAACCTTAGAGGCTTATGAAAACTCAATCAACAAAGCAATTACAGACTCAAAATATGCAGAAAACTCCTATACAATAGAAAGACCTATTCTATGTATTTATATTGCTTCTTGATATGTTTCCTTGACGAATAATGACTTCTCTGATAGTGGATATGCTGGAATCTTCATGTAGATATCTT
>JAANYP010002891.1:341855-630466 GCA_020465985.1 Centrapalus pauciflorus | reverse complement strand
TGTGTTGTATATATAGGGAGTAAAATTATTTTAATAATTATATAATTATATTATATATATATATATATATATATATATATATATATATATATATATATATATATATATATATATATATATATATATATATATATATATATATATTTATTGAGGACCGACCTTTAAATAAAGCCGGTAAGAACTAATAAGAAGTCGCCACATAAGCAAGACATATACCACATTTTCAAGGGTATTATAGACATTCACAACATTTCTAAATATATTAACATTATTAATATTTTTAAAACAAAAAACTTGATTTATCAAATTCAAATTTCAAACACATAATTTGCACCTCAATATCCATAAATCGTAAGCAATTTCATCAATATTGGTCAAGACTTCTCTTTTCAAATAATCATATCTTTTTAATTCACATTCACGTTTATTTTTAATTCACATACCAGTGAAACATGTGAACGATCAAATAACAACAATGAACAACTAATTTCATTCTAAGTTATGTCAGTTAATCAGTGATCACAATCCAACTTATGCAACCACACATGTGAACCATTAAACACCAATAATGAACCATTCAAAATCAACATTGCATTAAACACATACAAAGAATGAACCATTGATAGAAAGTGTGCGTCTATAAAAACCACGGTCTCCGTTGTGAATCGCACAAAATCAATAAAGAACCACCACTCAAACCGGCGAACCACCACTCAAAGAATGCACGCTTGTAACATCCCGAAAATTCATCGACCGAATATTAGGTAATTATTAAAATGTATCGGATTATATGTATAATGATAATAATTATAATTATAAAAGGTGCTAAATATATATTTATGATAGAAAGGGGGGTTATATGTAAATATATGATAGATTAGGGGTTAAAAATAGAAATGTGCATTTAATGCACATGCAGTTGTTAATTCACAATGGGTGTCGGTAGAAAGCAGATAGTGTCGGTAAGTGTCCACATATGCGTAACTCGCATAAACTGTCGAGAATTTTGGTCTATAAATAGACGCACCTCAAATAAATGAAAATCGTACAAATACTTATAAATATCACTATTAAACAAAGGTCATATTTTGAGTAATTTTTTACTTCTTTCCTACGAAATTCTTATAACCGTTTCTAGACTACTATAAGTTTCTAATCACTTCCACTTTGCGCCTATTATTCTATTCATGATGTTGAATCATTATATTTGACTATGTGATGTTTATATGATATATGTTATGATTCAGTAATTTTTATGATATTGAAATGTGACGTTATTTATAAATACATTTAATGTTACATATTTTTAAATATGCATAATAGTTGTTGGTATGACTTCGTGAATATCAACTTAATGATACTGGTAATATTATAAAAATGATATAGCCTTTTGAGACGGCAACATAATGACGCCAATATGTCGAAGCCTTTTGAGATGGGGTGAAGGATACTTCTCTGTGATTTATCCGGGTAATAATATACCAGCAAATTATATAATGATAAAGGATGGGAAGTTTTTATGAAAATAATAGTATTTAATTTCATTCACAAACATACCCATTTAACTCGGGTATGAAATGAATAAATCAATATCCATTGTATCATGGTTTCTTCACAGCCTTTAGCCTGTTGGAAATTAGTTTACATTGATAAAAATAATAAGTCTAGGAGTCTATTTGTAATTTGTTTATAGATGTAACTTTTTATATAAATAGATAAAGTTGTACGGCGATTGGATAGTAGTTCGTAAATTTACATTTTGCACGAAATTCATTGTACGGAGTTAGGTCAACATTGCTCTCGTTCTTCATTTTTGTAATTCCAGATTTGTGCAATTATAATCATTCGGTTAGTGTTTATTTGTTGTTATTAATTGGTTGTATATTGTTTGCGATTGATTAAATATGTATATCAATTGGTATTAGAGCTTGTAATGGCAATTTTTTGATTGAATTTGAGTTTCAAAAAAAATTCGAACCACTGTTTCATTGGTTTTTTGAAAATTCAGAAAAACGCTTGGTGTTTTTGATTCAGTGGATGTTTGATTGTGTTGATTGGATCGAAGGTTCAAATTTTAAAGACTAACAAATTGAGTATAATCTCAATTTGTAATTCAAGACACAGAAAAACATATTTGAATTTTACGGATTTGAAAAGGTTTTGTGTTCTTGACTGTTTTTAAAATATTCAAAATTTTAATCTGATTTTGGTCAAGTTGCATTCACAAAAAGTGTTTGTGTGTGTAAAATACACCTTCGGTTGCAATTTGGGATTCATTCCTTCATTTTTGTTGAAAATTTTGAAAATCTGGACTTAGAAAATTTCAATTCTAGTAAAACTCAAATTAAATTGAAAATTCAGTTTAATCGAGTTGGATCAAGAATTGATCGAGTTGGATCAAGAATTAATCGAGTTGGGAGAGTTCTTTGATCGAGTTCTATAAAGAGTTGATAATTGTTTCAATCGAGTTGAATCATTGTTTCAATCGAGTTAGGTAAAGCATTAATCGAGTTGGATGAGGAAAAGAACAAGCTTACACCGATATGTATGGCAAATGGGACGACTCCTTCTTAAAAATTGATGATTTCAAAGAGGAAATCTGTAAGAGAAACGCAGGGAGTGTAGTTGAAATTGACTTTGAGACAAAGGGTGATAGAAAGCATTTTCTACGAATTTTTATTTCACTAGCCGTTTGCTTTAAAGGGTTTCTTGCTGGTTGTCGTCCTTACATTGGGCTTGATGTGTGCCATTTGAAAGGGAAGTTTAATGGTGTATTGGTCGCTGCCACAAGCATAGATGGTAACAATGGTATGTTTCCTGTAGCATATGCTGTCAGATAATGTAGCATATGCTGTCAGAGAATACAAAATCATGGACTTGGTTTCTTGAGTCATTGGAAAAAGCTATTGGTACTCCGAATGGTCTTGTCATCTCTTTAGACATGCAGAAAGGGTTAAAGGTTCCTATCAATCAAGTTTATCCTAATGTTGAGCACCGAGAATGAATGAGACACTTATATAGCAACTTGAAGAAACATTTTCGAGGTGATTTCTTCATGTTCAATCTATGGGGTGCTGCAAATACCTATAGTACTATTAAGCATGGCAGGTTGTTAGGGGAGATTGCAAGTGTGCGTGATGATGCAATCAAATATTTGAACAAGAATCATAAGAGGATTTGGAGTAGGAGCAAGTTTGGCACAATGGTCAAGTGTGATTACATCACTAACAATATTTCAGAAACATTTAACTCTTGGATAGGTGACTTGCGTTATAAACATGTTCTTGATCTTCTTGATGGCATTAGAGAAAAGCTTATGGTACGTTTTGGCATGAAAAAAAAAGGATTGTCAACAAGTGGAAGGGTGAATTAGTTCCTAGTTCAACAAAATATCTCAAGAGAATTTCTAAGGCAAGTTTATTAAGACATAATATTTTGTCATCTTAAGAATTATAAAGATAAATGTTTACAAACATTGTTTTTTATTAGAACTTGGGTGAATTTCAAGTGTGTAGAAGCAGTGACAAGCGAGCTAAAGTGAAGTGTAAAGAACAACGTTGGGAGATTTTACTTGACGAGAGGAAATGCAGTTGTCGAGTTTGGCAAGTAAAAGGCCTCCCATGTGTCTATGCAGCAACTTTCATTACTTTCACTAGGGAGGCTAATTGGGACAAATATGTCGATTCATGTTTTACAATTGAAAATTTTAAAGAAGCATATGCATTAGAAATTGCTCCGATGCCTGGAAATGATCAATGGGAGCATGTAGAATCAACGGAGAAGATATATCCGCCTCTTATCAAATGACCACCTGGACGACCGAAGAAAAATAGAATTGTACCACCCGAGCCTAAAAGAAGACATAAATGTCCACATTGAGGTATGTATGGTCACCATGAACGAACATGCAAGAATCCGGCACACATAAGTACGTCCGAAGGGTAACATGAAGCAACTACTCATAAAAGCTTTACTAATTTGCATTCCTTTGTTTTTCGAAGATTAATATCAAATACATTAGTTTGATAATTTGTTTGTTATTTCAGGAGACGGTGATAGAACACAAAAGGTTATGATTCATGAAGTATGAACTCAATGGCGAACCAATCTAGTTGTTGAACGTATAATTTTATTGGATGGTTATTTTTGAACAAGTATGTATATTACATTTACTCATTAAACATGTACTTTTCTTGGATGATTATTTTTTAATAGGTATTTAGAATGTTGAATTTGTGCAGTTCTTTTGTGCAGTTTTTAGTATAATTTTGGTGTAGTTTTTATGCATTTTAGTGTAGTTTTTATGCAGTTTTTAATACAATTTTAGTGCAGTTTTAAGTGCAGATTTTTTATGCAATTTTAATTAGAATGTTAAATTTTAGTGCAGTTTTTTGTGCAGTTTTTTAGTATACTTTTAGTGCATTTTTTATGCATTTTAGTATAGTTTTTATGCATTTTACATATAAATAAATTAAGAAAATGATATTTTATGTTTTTTAAAATGATTTAATAATTATAAATTAGATATTTGGATATATTAGTGAGTTTTAAAGGTTTGTAAGGATATATGTAATAAGGAATTTTGTAAGGATATATATGTAATAATGAAGGTTTAGAAGAAAAGGGTAATTTAAGGATTTACATATAAATAAATTAAGAAAATGATATTTTTATGTTTTTTAAAATGATTTAATAGTTACAAATTACATATTTGGATATATTAGTGAGTTTTAAAGGTTTCTAAGGATATATATGTAATAAGGGATTTTGTAAGAATATATATGTAATAATGGAGGTTTACAAGAATATACATGAAATTCTCCCAAACTTAAATGTCTAATTTATAAAAACTAACTTAAATTATTACATAAACAAAATTAAAAATTACAAAACTAGAAATCAAAAGTTACGAAACTCGAAATTAAAAGTTATGAAACTAAAAATTAAAAATTACAATAAACTAAAATTTCCAACCCCAACGCACCACAATTTCTCTTTTTATTTGTAGTAAGAGTTGCAATACGTCATCGTATAAATGATCATGTGTTTTTATGAAAAACTCTAAATTTCTTTGTTGTCGTTGTTCATTCATCGACTCCAATATGCTTGAGCTTTCATTTCTTTAATTCTTATATGTTTGATTGGTTGTGCTTCTTTTATTCCTTCGAGTCTCTGTCGATGCCCTTTTTATCTTTAATATCATCAACGTGAGAACTTGTAAAACATTTGAATTGTTTGAACGTCTTGCCTACTTGATAATGATGCCACTTTTTTTCTTTTTCGGTGTGGTGGTTCCAGCTGTTCATTGTATTATTCTTCTGGAAGACTTAAGAATGATGCATTTGACGACGATGTTCCAACGTTAATTGACCCCGGCAACGCTTTTGATCTTATACGTTGGGGCTGGACAAAATTCATTATGCCTAGAAAGTTTTCCTAACCTAGATGTTGGCGAAACACATTCCATGTCGAGTCCTGTGGAAACGGCCTACTTTTGTTGGTTTTATTGAATTGTTCGTATGTCTTCCTCAAAATGTCGTATTCGCTCTCTCCGGATCGTCGGTTGTTCTAGTTGTTGTTGAACAAACTGTTGAAGTATTTGCATTTTTCGTATATAACTTTTCATTTTGAGTTTAGTTGATGGACGTTGTGGGTCGTTTTAGGTAATCGTCTTCCAAAATTCTTTATGGCCCACGCCCAAAATTTGTCATGTTTTTTTTAATGTTTTCGATTGTTGGATCCTCGAAAGTATCAATTTATGCTTCCGCCATCATTTTTTCTTCTAGGGACGTCAATCTCGTTGTTTTGTAGGACCTATTTTTGGAACCGGTAATGGTACCAGTTTATCATCGTCGTCATTAGATTGTTGTCGGAAATGGCTTCATTATCATCGTCAGATTGTGATTAATGATAACTACCTAGAAATGGGTCAAAACCTTCATTTAAAGTGATTGACGAGAAGAGTTAGAATAAAACTTTGTGAGAATTGTTGTGAAGATTGTGGATTGTGTAGTATGTATAAATTTTTTTGTGAAGATTTTAGGTTTTATGGAATTAGTGATGAAAATGGTTGTTGAAAATATGATACGTATGGAACTAATTGAGAAAAATTCGATTGAAATGCACACAAGATTCCCCGACTTGTTAAAAGCTCGATGATCTCGAAGACAAGATCAATCCAACTGGAAGGTAACTGTAACACCCTAATTTCAAATACATAATTCCTAATCATCATTTAGACTCTAATGAATGTCTAAATATACTTAAGAATGTTAAGGTTGAAATAAAATATAATCGTACCCATTTTTATAACTATAAAGTTTAAGAAACCAAAATGATAAACTTATGAGCGAGAAAAAAATTAATAAAACATTTTGCATATTTGGATTCCTTGCGAAATTCTAAGTAAAACGAGTATAAATATGTAATGTGTTAGAGACAAAAATATATGGTACGTAAATTAACCGAAACGCGAATAAATAAATAAATAAATAAATAAAAGAAATCAGGTTTCTAGCTTCCTCAACAAGTTTCCAAAAAAGAAAAAATAATTACACACTCTCTCTCACTCTTTGTTTTCAATCTCTCTCTCTCTCTCTCTCTTCAACTCTATCTCCCTCTTTTTCCTCTCCTCTTCCACTCTCGGCTCCACTCCGACCACCGTTGTTTGCTGCCGCCTCGGTCAAGGTAACTACATATTTACATTTCTCTTGATCTCATGATTCTAGACATCTAGTGGTACTTTTGGATCTTTGTATAGATTGTTAAATCTCTCTAAATAATTATTCGAAGTTTTGACCTCGAAATCGAGTCTGTACATAAATAATCTATTATCTAATTTAAAAACATAGTGACGATCAGGAAACTATGTAGCATTACTTCAAAATATTATACGCTAAAACTTTAAAATGGATATTGTAAAAAATGAGAAAGATAATATGTGTGTGCGCGCATGTTGAGTGGGTGTGTTGTATGTGTCTATATAGTATTATATATATATATATATATATATATATATATATATATATATATAATATGGATCACATGAGAAAGATCTTATGGTGAGAAGTGGTGAGAAGGTACAAGAGCGCGCCACATGTCATTTATGCAACTTATTAAACAAAATAATAAATGCAATGGTAAATCAGTCAACATTTTATTAAATTATATTCATTTTCCTCTTTTCTTTCTCATTTCTCCTCTGTCACCCTTTCAATTAATCTAAATCAATGATCTAGAATGATGATGCACCAAAATTGATCAAGTACGATAATACATTAAAATAAGGGATCTAAACAATGATACTACAAATTATTCATTCAGTAGTCCAAACACATTGATGCATCAAACGACGTTGCATAAGACTTTGATGATCCAATTTATTAACACGTCAACGATGCACGAAAACATTTGTATACGATAAAAAACAATGATACACTAATCATTGATCTAATCAAAACGATGATGCAATAACCATTTATCAATGATGCTGGATAAACATTTATCCAATAAAAAAAGATGATGCACTAACCATTATCAAACAATGACGTTTTAACCATTTATTTAATTAAAATGATGATGCACTAACCATTCATCCATGATGCACAAAAACTAGTACCCAATTAAAACAATGATAAACTAACCATTGATCTAATAAAGACAGTAGTTTCATTATGATAAACATTTATAATAAATTACTAGGAACAAAACATTAATCCAATCAAACAATGGTTTAATCTATAATAAATATTAGACACATCTAGATCGTAACTATATTGGTTCGGAGTTAGAGTCGTAGAGAAGAGTATTGATTAATTCCCCTTTCGAGCTATCTTACGTGGTGATAAGTGATGATGGTGTTTCGACGAAGTCATTTAACGAGTACATGTATTTGCTTGCAATGTCTATGGCAGTGGGTTTCTTGACAAAACTCTCATTCGTAAATAACCTACCGGAAGCGAAGAATTGAACTTGTTGTCGAGCAAATGGCTTGGATGAAAATGATTTCCGGAATACGCTTCAATGGTTTAAATGAAGTTGAGCTGATGGAGGAAGACAAAAATGGAGTCGGCAAGATGACCTATGAAAGAGAGAAACAAGATTTGAAGTTGGTGGGTGGATAACAAATTAGATTAGGTAATTAATAATTAAAAGTCTTTCCTAAATTAAAGTTAATGATGGAATTTAAATTTCAAATCGTTATTAACTTATAATTAAAAAAAATATTGTTAAAATAAATTGTATTACATGATTACTAATTTACCCATGCGTTTTTGACAACCGGTGACACATGTCATGCTTTTATACCTTCTCACATTTCTCACGTGATCCAAACTATATATATATATATATATATATATATATATATATATATATATATATATATATATATATATATATATATATATATATATATGTGTGTGTGTGTGTGTGTGTGTGTGTGTGTGTTGCGAATTCGTATCGGTTTTTCATAAAAACATTAACTTTAATCGTATTAAACGCACAACGAAAGCTTTTTAAAATTTACGAATTCCGTATACGAATCATCAAAGTAAAACATAAGATAGCTAAACGAGAAAGCAATAAAAAATTCGTACATTTGTATTTGATGACAAAAATACACGAATGAGATGCTTTCGGTATCCACCGATGATTACACGATCCAGCGGCGCCAGATATGCAACTAAACACACAAACAACAGGAAAACCACTCACATAAGTGTGTGTTTGATACAGCCAAGATGCCCACACACAAATCAATTTATGTGTGTGGGCGTGTGTTGTTAATCATCATACTCAAAAACCGTAAAAAAATGGTTTATGTGCATCCCTCTCATATATAGCGGTCGTATATATCTATCTATCTATTCTATTATAAGAGTAACTAGATGCCACATGACACCTAGGTAGAGAGTCATTTGGCTTCACCTGAGATTGTCACGTGTACCTTGCAATTTTGACGTTTAATTTGTTTTTAAAATTTATTTTTTCCAATCTATAAATGATAATAACAGAGTATCTATACTCATTGTTCTGAAGCCACGTGTC
Source organism: Centrapalus pauciflorus (assembly GCA_020465985.1). Taxonomy (NCBI): domain Eukaryota; kingdom Viridiplantae; phylum Streptophyta; class Magnoliopsida; order Asterales; family Asteraceae; genus Centrapalus; species Centrapalus pauciflorus. The sequence continues at coordinate 621,418 of JAANYP010002891.1, read as the reverse complement.
AGCACCATGAATCGACACGTGGCATTTATAGGTTCAAAAAAAAAATTGTATCTATCCAAATCTAATATAATCTACTTTTAAATTCAAATCAAATCAACCAAAATCTAATACTCTACTAACTTATTAATTAATTATCATATATATATAATATAATAAATGTTTAAAAATTATAAGAAAATAAATACTATTCATATATATATATATATATATATATATATATATATATATATATATATATATATATATATATATATATATATATATATATATATATATATATATATTTAGGTTATATAAAATTAATAGTTTAAAAAAATAATATTTATACATTTACCTTGTAATTTATTATGTTTATGTATATTAAATATATCCGCGTAATACGCGGATAATAAACTAGTATGTATGTACATATATACACACATATATATATATATATATATATATATATATATATATATATATATATATATATATATATATATATATATAAAATTAAGAGTTTGTAACATCCGTTATTTCAACCTGGTACGTGGAATTATTTTAGTGGATAAATATTCTATTAATATTGGGTTGGTCCAATTATATCCCGTTTCGTGGATTGGTACGTGTCTGGATCGGGCTTGCGTGTCATCGGGCTATAATTTTTAATGAACGGATTATATTTTTGGTATCGTGGGATTAAATGGGTTAAATGGGTATTAATAGTGAAAATGTGATATCGGGTTCGGGTTATTGGGTTCGGGACCGGTTAAATTAGAAACGTACATAAGGATGCTTATCTTTACTTCTTCCTTACCCATTTCTTGAGAGCCTAAAAGTGTATGTGTGTGAATTATGTAAAGAGCTCCAGCAAAGTGAAGCCTCAAATCCAACCTTCTACTGAAATTGAAGCTGATTTTATCATCTTCATCTCCTCTTTTGTGTTCTTGAGACTTCAAAGAGGTAAGCCACTTCAATTGGGGTTCAAAATTGAGTTGTATGTTATGAGGATTGTGTAGATCAGTTTCTGAATTGCAAAGGGTTATTATGTATTGATTTTGTGTGTATTGAGGTTATAATTCGTGTATGAAAGGAGTTTGATTCTCCTAGAATGATGCTGAAATCGCAGGTCAAGGGTTCAGGTTTTCGCGGGGTCGCGGCGTGACCACCAGAGGGTCCGCGGCGCGACGCGTAACCTGCAGGGGAAATCCGAATTTCACCTTATGAAAAGAGTTTGAGTCGGAATAGTGTCGGGTTCCTTCAGGGTCGCTCGGGATGGGTTTTGTGCGTGTTCAGGGTTTCGTTTGAGGTTGCTTTGAGTCAGGTTTTGGGTCGGGTCCGGGTATCGGTTGAATTTCGGTTCCGTAGGGTCGATTGAGTCCGAGTCGGTTTTGTGATCATTATGGGATTATCGTATGTGCATCGACTGAATTGTGTTTAATCTTTAGGATATCCGTGTATTACAGGGACTAGCGGACAGTGGGTCGGGTACGATCAGGGTGCTCAGACTTCGAGAATTCAGTCAGGTGAGTACTCGAGTTCTTTTACAAACGAGCGCCGTCTTTAGTGTTTATAGTTGTGTAGCTATATCGTGTGTGTTTTATATATATGAGAAAGGGACGTTCAGGTATACTCTATCCCTTATACGTGTTATGTATGAGATGTGAGATCGATTTCAGGGGTCCGTGATGTTTTCCATACGGACATTGAGTCGCGAAAGGGATCGCGCGGGTTGACTGTCCCTAACAGTCTTGGGGCGTATATATACGGCAGGGCTTCTGTAGTCGGGTCGCTCCTGTGCAACAGGGTTATTGCTGCTCACTGCTGTGTGCGGTGTGTCGGCCGGGGAAGGGTCCCTACAGGGCTTGGGTTTCTATTTCCGATCTCATACTTGTGCTTTATACCTGAGATGTGTGTGGGGCAACAGGGACAGGGACAGGGTTTGTGTGCTTCGTGTGTGGCACCCTTGCCACAACAACCACCAATTACAATACACCCAGGATTAATCACCATCATACAATAACATAATGATCTGATAACCTAAATTAAGTGCGGAAGCATTTAAAAGCATAAATAAAGTAGTGCAACAAGTGTTAAACACCCTACGGTACTATAAGGTACCAAGTCTAATACTACACACCCATACATTTATTACAATCATCCAGAATATAATACAACATTGTCCAAATCACGATTACCGATTAAATAGTGCCGAGTCTCCCAAATCTTCCCCAAACGACCTAACTAGAAGGTCCAGCAGTAGATTTTCCTTTGCCTGTAAAAATACAACAACTAAAACGTAAGCGAATGCTTAGTGAATACATAGATTACGCATTTTATAAGTCTTTATGAAGCCCAAGAGTAATCCCGACGACAAACGTCGTATACTCTCTTCGTACACCAAGTACGGACCAGAGCCGCAGCCCCTTCGAGCTCACAGCTCGGCATTTAAACATACCATCTGAGACAAACGTACGATCGGGGATGACATACTGCCTACCGGGCCTAGGAGGGATCAGCTCCAGGTCATATAGCACAGTAACATCAGAGTAATCGATGCGACCCACCGGTCCATCACTAGATGCACAACAACCGAAAGGACATGCAACAAGTAAGAATGTGCATCTAAATCTACGCAAGTTAGTAGAATTCCAAACAATCAATGAAACAACAGGTCTCAGCAGGCAAAGCTTACATAAAACAAATATAAACATGCGAAATCTACTGTACTCACAGTGGGTGCGTAATTATCTTTTAACCGATATTATTTCTCTTCGGGCTTTCAACCGGATCCACCAAGTACCCCACTGTGGGTTAAACAACACCACAAGGGACCTGTTATATCAATTACAACAATACCTCGTATCATTAACCGTTTAAATCCATAAAATCAAGTTTCGTAAGTTTGGCGATATTTTCCCCCATTTCGGGTACATGTCTAAATTCGAACTATAACTAAAGTTTGAACCCATTTCATGATCATACATTGTCCTTTGAATAACTCTTGCCATTTTATGTGTTGTTTATAAGTTCCATTTTTAGAGAGTATATTTCTCAATTTTAGGCATTAAACTCGAATTTAATGGGCTTATCTTCGAATCTAATCACTAGACTCGAACCATAGGGCATAGATTCGAACCCTATGGCATAGATTCGAAACCCACTTCGAATCTAGGCATAGATTCGAACTCCCAAAGCACAAATTCCACTTCCATTCGAGTTTAGGGAATAGATTCGAACCCCATACATTAAATTTGAAACCATGCTCGAGTCTAAGTGATAGATTCGAACTTAACCCTTCGAATCTAGGGTAGATTCGAAACCCCATTCGAGTCTAGTGATACACACTCGAAAACACACTCGAATCTAGTACAAAAATCGAGTTTGTTCTTGCATTTCGACTCTGTTCTTGACATATTCGAGTCTGTTCATCATTTCAACTTAAATCCTTCATTTCTAAGGCTAAAATCACTAATATATCATGTATAATACCTAGATTCGATTCTACTATGCATATATTATCATATTCCAGCAACATTTCAAGCAAAACAGGCTCAAATTCGCACAAAACAACAGATTCGAATTCTAGTTTACTTCAAAACCGAAACTATAAACTTAAAAGATTCGATTCTTACCTCAATTCGTATGAAATCAGAAATCCGTTTGTAGATTGTTGTTGTACTCCTCGATACCTTTCCGTTGACGTATAATTCTCGAAAATCTGACGGTCGGTTTGTGATATATCTTAGAGAGATGTAGAGAGAAAATTTCTAGAGAGATGAAGTAGAGAGAGAGTGTAAACTAGAAAAATGAAGCCTATTGCCCTTTATATACTACTTTCGTCATTTTGCACATTTCATCACTCGACTTAACCGGTTCCATAAAATACTGATTTAATCTTAGATTTATCATAAATAACTTTTAAATTCATAATACTCCACAAAATTGATTCTGAGTTCAATTTTCTTAAAAATAGCAACAAACTTGCTAAATATCCAAATACATAATAATCGCCCAAATTCAACTTAAATATATATAAGTTTTCCACTTAATTAACCAAAATACATCAAATTAAATCCGTGGATGTTACAGCATGGGCTCCACCACGCTCAACTTCGTCCTCGAAGTTACTCGGACTCAAACAGTTTCGGATACTTTCTTAACATTTCTGACTTAGTTTCCCATGTATGATTTGCTCCTTTATGATGCTTCCAACGTACAAGCACCATTTCTATCTCCTTGCTTCTCAATTTCTTCATCTTAGTATCTAACACACACTCCGGCTCTTCAACATACCGGAGCCTTTCATCAACTTGCAGTTCAGTATGGTCGGCCCAATCCTCGTTACTAGAAGTAAATGACTTTCGAAGATTTCCAACGTGAAACACCGGATGTATGCCCGACATCTCTTCAGGCAATTCCAAACGGTATGACTGATTCCCCACTTTTTCGGTTATCTTAAATGGTCCGACGAATCTCGGAGCCAACTTTCCCCTTTTTACAAAACGAGTAACACCCCTCATGGGTGATACTTTCAGATAAACCCAGTCATTTACTTCAAAGTTGATCGGTTTGTGCCTTCTGTCATAATAACTCTTCTGTCGGTCCTGAGCCGCTTTCATGTTCTGTCTAATCAACTGTATCTTCTCGTTTGTTTCTTGAAGCAAGGCCGGCCCAGCGATTGGTGTTTCACCCGTTTCTCTCCAACATGTAGGAGTCCTACATTTCCTTCCATACAAAGCCTCGAACGGCGCTTTCTTGATTGTCGCATGATAGCTATTATTGTACGAGAACTCTATCAGTGGCAAATGATCATCCCAGTTGCCACCGAGATCTAACACACAAGCTCTCATCATATCTTCCAATGTAAGGATCGTTCGTTCACTTTGGCCATCGGTTTGCGGACGATAGGCCGTACTCATTGCGATTCTCGTTCCTAACCCTTCTTGCAGTGCCGACCAAAAATTCGAAGTAAATCGGCTATCCCGATCCGATACAATAGACTTAGGCACTCCATGCCTAGAAACAATCTCATTCATGTAAATTTGAGCTAATTTCTCCAACGAATAACTTTCACGAATCGGTATGAAGTGAGCCGACTTTGTTAACCGATCCACGATTACCCAAACTGCATCATGCTGTCGCTTAGTCTTTGGCAGCTTTGTAACAAAATCCATTGTAATGTGCTCCCACTTCCATTCCGGAATAGGAAGCGGCTGCATACTGCCGTACGGTTGTTGATGCTCGGCCTTTACCAACCGGCAAGTCCTACATCGTTCAACATACTGGCCGATATCCTTCTTCAATCCCGGCCACCAAAAGTCTGCCTTTAAGTCGTTGTACATCTTTGTGCTCCCGGGATGTACAGAAAATTTAGATTGATGCGCTTCTTCAATGATAACATTTCTCATACCACCATACTTCGGCACCCAAATCCTTCCGTATACACCTTTTAATCCAGACTCGCTAGTTTCCATATTCTTAATCTGTACTCTAATATCCTCAGCACCGACATTTTCGTCTTTCAAGGCTTCCTCTTGAGCGGCCTTGACATCATCTATAATAGTAGACGTTAACATAGTAGATGTCATCATATAGCAGCAATCCTTAGCATACGCTTTCCGGCTCAAGGCATCGGCTACTACATTAGCCTTTCCGGGGTGATAAAGGATTTCACAATCGTAATCCTTTATTAGCTCCATTGATCGTCTCTGCCTCATATTGAGCTCCTTCTGACTGAAAATGTATTTCAAACTCTTATGGTCCGTGTATAATTGGCACTTAGTCCCGTAGAGATAATGCCTCCATAACTTCAATGCGAATGTTACCGCAGTCAACTCGAGATCATGAGTCGAATAATTCTTCTCATGCTGCTTCAACTGCCTTGAAGCATAAGCAATTACTTTCCCGCGCTGCATTAGTACCGCGCCTAATCCCAACCTTGAAGCATCGGTGTACACCACGAAGTCTTCATTGCCCTCCGGTAGAGCAAGTATCGGCGCTTCGCTTAGTGCCTTCTTCAGAACCTCGAATGCTTCTTGTTGTATGGTTTCCCAAACAAAGGGTGCATTCTTCTTCGTTAATGCCGTCAGAGGAACTGCAATCTTAGAAAAATCCTTTATGAACCTCCGATAATATCCTGCCAACCCCAGAAAACTTCTAACTTCGGTAGCCGTTTGAGGTGGCTCCCAATTCTTTATCGCTTCAACTTTAGCCGGATCTACCGAAATCCCAGCCCCCGAAATCACATGTCCTAAAAACTGTATCTGTTGTAGCCAAAACTCGCACTTCGAAAATTTGGCGTACAACTTTTCTTTCCTCAACAACTCTAGCAGCTCCCTGAGATGCTCAGCATGCTCAGCCTCAGACCTAGAGTATACTAGAATATCATCGATAAACACTATCACCGACTTATCCAACATCGGTCTACAAACCCTATTCATCAAGTCCATAAAGACAGCTGGGGCGTTAGTTAATCCAAAAGGCATTACCAGAAACTCGTAATGTCCATACCGAGTCCTGAATGCTGTCTTTGGCACATCTTCCTCTCGAACCTTCAATTGATGATATCCCGATCTCAGATCAATCTTAGAAAATACACTAGCGCCATGTAACTGATCAAACAAGTCGTCTATCCTCGGCAGAGGATACTTGTTCTTAATCGTCAATTTATTCAGCTCCCGGTAATCTATGCACATCCTCATCGTGCCATCTTTCTTCTTTACAAACAGCACCGGGGCTCCCCACGGCGATGAACTCGGCCGAATGAAGCCCTTATCCAACAATTCTTGCAGCTGTGTCATCATTTCCTTCATCTCGGTTGGGGCAAGACGATAAGGAGAACGAGCTACCGGTGCAGCTCCAGGGATCAAGTCAATCCTAAATTCTACTTGTCTTTCAGGCGGCACGCCAGACAAGTCTTCCGGAAACACATCCGGGAATTGTGAAACAACCGGCACATCGGCCAAAGTTCTCTTCTCTGCCTTAGCATCAATCGCATATGCTAAGTATGCATCACATCCCTTTGCAACAAGCTTTCGAGCTTTTGCAATAGTCAGCAAACACAGATCCCCGCTTCTCCTATCCCCATATATACATATCTCACGCCCCTCCGAGGTAGTTATCTTTATCATTCGGCTCTTACACACTATATGGGCTTCATTCTCGATCAACCAGTCCATTCCGACTATCACATCAAACTCGCTGAACTCTATCGGAATCAGATCTAAATTGAAGACTACATCTTCAATTACTAACGTGCAATTTCGGTATACATGATCTACCTTAACTAAAGTATTGCTAGCAGTTTCAATATCAAGTATAGCAGACAACTTAGACAGTGGCATAGCAAGTCTTTGTGCAAACACAGTAGAAACAAACGACCTATTGGCACCCGAATCAAATAAAACTCGTGCAGGCATAGAATTAACTATGAACGTACCCGTGACGACCTCCGGATTTTCCCTTGCCTCCTCTGCAGTTATCTGAAAAGCACGAGCAGGTGCCCTCTGTGACTGACCCCGGCGGTTAACTGAACCACCACTCGAACCTCCAGACGATCGTGTTGATGATGGTGCAGCAGCTGTTGGAGCATTCTTTCTACAGTTCCTGCTATAGTGACCCCACACCCCACACTTATAGCAAGCATCACCCTTCCTTGGGCAATCATTCTGAAAATGTCCCAGTTCTCCACAGCAAAAGCAAGCACGTCCGTTAGGGCACTTGCCAAAATGTTCCAGGTGACATTTGTTGCAGTATTGTGGCTCGGTGTTGATAGAGTATGCACGAGCACGACCACGATCAGAAGAACCAGATGGTCGGCGAAAAGACTGCTGTGATGAGTATTGTGAAGACCGGGAAGATCCCGAGTATCCTCCCTCCCTTTGGCGCTTCGCGGTGACGGCTGTGTTGGATTGGTGGAAGCAGCAGCAGACCCAACAGAGTAGCCCGACATAATCAAAATCTGCTCTACATTTCTGGCAGCCTCAAGTAAGCCAGCAAATGTAGGGTAGCGGACGTTGCTCATAACCCTCCTAATCTCTATGTCAAGACCAGCCTCGAACCTGGTCACTTTCCTTTCTTCGGTGTCCACCTGATGAGGTGCGAACAGACTTAACCTCGTGAATTCTACAGCATATTGGGACACAGTCTTAGTCCCCTGTACCAGTGCCATAAACTTTGCTTCCAACCTCCGGCGCTCATCAACCGGACTGTACTGCTGAGTGAATAGGTCCTTAAACTCAGCCCAAGTCATATCAGAAACCTTCTCTAACGTCAACGCATTCACCATTGCGTTCCACCACATGATGGCATCATTCGTGAACATAGCAGTTGCATAACGAACCATATCCTTTTCAGCACAATCGCTGATTCGGAATGTTCTTTCAGTAGCTGTTATCCATTCAAGTGCGGCAACAGCATCCCCTAAACCGTTAAACTCCACGGCCCCATTTCCTTTGAAGTCCTTGAAACGACAACCTTTGGGCTTGTTAGACGACCCAATGTTGTCATCTCGTTCCTCATTGTTACCCCCTTCCTTCTCCTTGTTCTTTCTCTTATCCTCCCTTCTCTTAGCTTCGGCCTCATCTCGAGCCCGAAACTGATCTTGTATCATCTTGTTCTGCTCAGCCATCATGGCTAGCATCATCTCTCTGGTTTCTTCCGGTGTCATTCCTCCAGACATGTTCTGAAAATATAAACATATAATTGTTTAGTAACATGTCATCAGTTTAAAGACACCACTTATTTGTCCCGTATGATAGTCAATTTCTTATAATTACTAGATCATAACCTATCTTAGTTCAGATCATTACTTAGCATCACTACATATCATCACCTAATGTTTGAGATCAAGACCTCACGGACACTTCAATCTCAAACTACTGCTCTGATACCATCTCGTGTGGCACCCTTGCCACAACAACCACCAATTACAATACACCCAGGATTAATCACCATCATACAATAACATAATGATATGATAACCTAAATTAAGTGCGGAAGCATTTAAAAGCATAGATAAAGTAGTGCAACAAGTGTTAAACACCCTACGGTACTATAAGGTACCAAGTCTAATACTACACACCCATACATTTATTACAATCATCCAGAATATAATACAACATTGTCCAAATCACGATTACCGATTAAATAGTGCCGAGTCTCCCAAATCTTCCCCAAACGACCTAACTAGAAGGTCCAGCAGTAGATTTTCCTTTGCCTGTAAAAATACAACAACTAAAACGTAAGCGAATGCTTAGTGAATACATAGATTACGCATTCTATAAGTCTTTATGAAGCCCAAGAGTAATCCCGACGACAAACGTCGTATACTCTCTTCGTACACCAAGTACGGACCAGAGCCGCAGCCCCTTCGAGCTCACAGCTCGGCATTTAAACATACCATCTGAGACAAACGTACGATCGGGGATGACATACTGCCTACCGGGCCTAGGAGGGATCAGCTCCAGGTCATATAGCACAGTAACATCAGAGTAATCGATGCGACCCACCGGTCCATCACTAGATGCACAACAACCGAAAGGACATGCAACAAGTAAGAATGTGCATCTAAATCTACGCAAGTTAGTAGAATTCCAAACAATCAATGAAACAACAGGTCTCAGCAGGCAAAGCTTACATAAAACAAATATAAACATGCGAAATCTACTGTACTCACAGTGGGTGCGTAATTATCTTTTAACCGATATTATTTCTCTTCGGGCTTTCAACCGGATCCACCAAGTACCCCACTGTGGGTTAAACAACACCACAAGGGACCTGTTATATCAATTACAACAATTCCTCATATCATTAACCGTTTAAATCCATAAAATCAAGTTTCGTAAGTTTGGCGATATTTTCCCCCATTTCGGGTACATGTCTAAATTCGAACTATAACTAAAGTTTGAACCCATTTCATGATCATACATTGTCCTTTGAATAACTCTTGCCATTTTATGTGTTGTTTATAAGTTCCATTCAAAATATACAAGTTTAGAGAGTATATTTCTCAATTTTAGGCATTAAACTCGAATTTAATGGGCTTATCTTCGAATCTAATCACTAGACTCGAACCATAGGGCATAGATTCGAACCCTATGGCATAGATTCGAAACCCACTTCGAATCTAGGCATAGATTCGAACTCCCAAAGCACAAATTCCACTTCCATTCGAGTTTAGGGAATAGATTCGAACCCCATGCATTAAATTTGAAACCATGCTCGAGTCTAAGTGATAGATTCGAACTTAACCCTTCGAATCTAGGGTAGATTCGAAACCCCATTCGAGTCTAGTGATACACACTCGAAAACACACTCGAATCTAGTACAAAAATCGAGTTTGTTCTTGTATTTCGACTCTGTTCTTGACATATTCGAGTCTGTTCATCATTTCAACTTAAATCCTTCATTTCTAAGGCTAAAATCACTAATATATCATGTATAATACCTAGATTCGATTCTACTATGCATATATTATCATATTCCAGCAACATTTCAAGCAAAACAGGCTCAAATTCGCACAAAACAATAGATTCGAATTCTAGTTTACTTCAAAACCGAAACTATAAACTTAAAAGATTCGATTCTTACCTCAATTCGTATGAAATCAGAAATCCGTTTGTAGATTGTTGTTGTACTCCTCGATACCTTTCCGTTGACGTATAATTCTCGAAAATCTGACGGTCGGTTTGTGATATATCTTAGAGAGATGTAGAGAGAAAATTTCTAGAGAGATGAAGTAGAGAGAGAGTGTAAACTAGAAAAATGAAGCCTATTGCCCTTTATATACTACTTTCGTCATTTTGCACATTTCATCACTCGACTTAACCGGTACCATAAAATACTGATTTAATCTTAGATTTATCATAAGTAACTTTTAAATTCATAATACTCCACAAAATTGATTCTGAGTTCAATTTTCTTAAAAATAGCAACAAACTTGCTAAATATCCAAATACATAATAATCGCCCAAATTCAACTTAAATATATATAAGTTTTCCACTTAATTAACCAAAATACATCAAATTAAATCCGTGGATGTTACATCGTGCTATGTGTTATGAGCAGTGTCAACCCTCGTGTGCTCACGGGCTTTATAGCTCATGTATTCGAGTCTAACATGTTCAGGGAATCAGAAGGGATCTCAGCCGCCGCCGAGATAGATTCGAGGTTAATTGAAGACCCGTAATAGTCCTGTATTTTGTGTAGAACTTTTGTAGTAGTTGTTTTGGAAACAATGTATCCAGTGATCGGGATTATTGTGTTTTGTTAGTTTGGGGATTTGAATGTATTAACCTTGTATTTAAAGTTTTAAATTAGCCGTAATCTGCATAATCTCATGACACGTGTGTTATAGATCCGTTGCGTTATTGCCACTTATGATACTATGTTGACGTGGCATTTCCGAGATCGAGAGGGGTGTTACAACATGGTATCAGAGCTTTTGGTTTGAAGCTTGAGTATCATTAGTGGATGCTTAACTTAGACCTTGTTCCGGTCCATGGGGGATCGTTTTGCGATTATATAGTGGATTAACCGACCTGGCTTAGTGTATAACGTTGGGTGATTTATCCCTTGTGCTTAACCGTTTCGTTTGGTGCAGATTAATATGGCAGATCAGGGTGAAGGGTCGGGCGCGGGTAAGCCGCCCAGCGACGAGTATATCCGCAAATCCGAGTTGTTAGAGGTTCTTACTGAGTTTTACCGACAGCAGAAAGAGCAAGAGTGCGAGCAGGTCAGAGTTTGGGGCCAGTGGTTCGGCATACCGAGACCGAGTCAGGGGGTGGAGCGTCGTCGTCTTCTCAGTGGGACGGGTCTTTTTAAAATTTTATGACAGGGGCCCCACCGCAGTTCCGGGGTCACGGTGAGCCGGGGGCGGCCATCGCGTGGGAACGAGAGATCGAGGCTGCGTTTCGAGTGGCCCATGTGGATCCCAGAGACATGGTTGGTTAGGCCGCTTATTAGTTACGGGGCGGTGCTTCGCAGTGGTGGAAGTCGATAGAGTCTTCGATGAGCGAGTCCGCCGCATACGCCATGACTTGGGAGCAGTTCAGGGCTATGTTCGAGCTCCAGTACATTCCGAGGGATGAGAGACGGGAAATGGAGTGTCTATTCTTGCATCTGCAGCAGGGTAAAATGAAAGTGCAGCAGTATGTCAATCGATTTAATGAGTACTCACAGTTCGCGCCTCAGCATGTTGACACGGAGAGCCGTAAGCAGAAGGAGCAGCCCTCTTCCCAGAGGCAGCGTACTGGGACGTCAGATCAGCCGACCAGTGTATGGAGATCCTCCGGGGACGCTCCCAGTGATCAGCATCCAGATCAGTGGCAGTTTTCGGGGTAGGGTACAGGACAGAGTTCGGGACATCGACGTGATAGGGATCGGGATAGAGGCCGAGATCGCCGATCGAGACGTCAGGGCCAGGGTCGAGGATCCGGAACACAGAGCCAGAGCAGTGTGGGACAGGGGTCCCAAGCATCCGGTAGCCGTGTTGAGAGCTCTTACGGGGACCGGGAGTGCCCGAAATGTCACCGGCGCCATTCGGGTCAGTGTTTATCAGAGCAGTCGCGTTGCTTCTGGTGTGGCCAGCGGGGTCACGCCGCGTCAGTGTGTACAGTTCCCGAGCCACTGTGTTTCAGATGTGGAAGGCCGGGGCATCGTGTCAGGGATTGTCCAGAGCCGGGGCCGGCAGTACAGGGAGCCAGTTCGAGTGGGGCCAGGGCTGAGCCGTCGTCATCTAGCCGCCGTGATTCCGTACCGAGGGGCCGCGGACGAGTATTTCAGGCAACTGCAGAGGAGGCACGGGATGCCACGGATGTTGTTTCGGGTACGTACATTCTTATCGGACTTCGAGCTCGTGTGTTGTTTGATTCCGGGGCAGATCCCTCCTATGTGTCTATTATCTTTTGTGCGTATCTTAGTGTATCTTCTTCTTCCTTGTCTGTTCCTTTGGTTGTCGAGAGAGTCGATGGGAGTTCGATGTTAGTGAGTCGGGTTTATCGGGAATGTGTGTTAGTGTAACATCCTAAAAGTTATTTTATTGTAATTGGGCTAATTAAGTGGAAAACTTATATATATTTAAGTTGAATTTGGGCGATTATTATGTATTTGGATATTTAGCAAAGTTTGTTGCTATTTTTGAGAAAATTGAACTCAGAATCAATTTTGTGGATTATTATGAATTTAAAAGTTATTTATGATATATCTAAGATTAAATCAGTATTTTATGAAACCGGTTAAGCCGAGTGGTGAAATGTGCAAAATGACGAAAGTAGTATATAAAGGGCAATAGGCTTCATTTTTTAGTTTACACTCTCTCTCTACTCTATCTCTCTAGAAGTTTTCTCTCTACATCTCTCTAAGATATATCACAAACCGACCGTCGGATTTTCGAGAATTATACGTCATCGGAAAGGTATCGAGGAGTACAACAACAATATACAAACGGATTTCAGAGTTCGTGCGAATTGAGGTAAGAATCGAACCTTTTAAGTTTATAGTTTCGGTTTTGAAGTTAACTAGAATTCGAATCTGTCATTTTATGCAAATTTAAGCTTGTTTTGCTTGAAATATTGCTGGAATATGAAAGTATATGCATAGTAGAATCGAATCTAGGTATTATACATGATATATTAGTGATTTTTGCCTTAGAAATGAAGGATTTAAGTTGAAACGATGAACAGACTCGAATGGGCCAAGAACAGAGTCGAAATGCAAGAACAAACTCGAGTTTGGTGCTAGATTCGAGTGTGTACCATTAGATTCTAAGGGAGGGCTTCGAATCTACCCCTAGACTCGAATGAAGGGTTCGAATCTACCCTAGATTCGAAGGGTTATTCGAATCTGATGCCAAGGGGTTCGAATCTGTGTTAAGGGTTCGAATCTGATACATATGATTCGAATCTGATGCATGGTTTCGAATCTAACCCATTAAATTCGAGTTTAATGCTTAAAATTTAGAATACTACTCCCTAGACTCGTGTATTTTGAATGAAACTTATAAACAATACATAAAATGTCAAGAATTATGCAAAGGACAAGTTATGAACTTGAGATGGGTTTCAAACTTAGTCATGGTTTAAATTTGGATGTAGACCCGAAATGGGGGAAAACGTTGCAAAACTTACGAGACTTGATTTTTTATGAGTTAAACGGTTAATGATATGAGGAATTGTTGTAATTGATATAACAGGTCCCTTGTGGTGTTGTTTAACCCACAGTGGGGTACTTGGTGGAATCCGGTTGAAAGGCCACGGAGAAATAATATTGGTTATCATTTATTTACGCACCCACTGTGAGTACCTTTGATTTTAGCATGTTTACATCTGCTTTATGTTTGCTAGGCCTGCTGAGGCATGTTGTTTCACTTTCGTTTGGCATTCTACTAACATGCGTATATATAATGATGCACATTCACATTTGTTGCATGTCCTTTCATTTGTTGTGCATCCTGTTGATGATGATGGACCTGTGTGGTCGCATCTGTACTCTGATGTTACTGTGCTATATGAGCCAAGAGTTTGACACCTCTATGGCCAGGATAGACAGTATGACATCCCCGATGGTATTTTTGCCTCAGTATGGTGGATTTCTTAATGCCGAGTGTCAACTCGAAGGGGCTGCGGGCCTAGGTTTGCGTACCTTGGGTGCGTGTGGAGTATACGGTATGTGTTACCGGGGTTACTCTGGGTGGCATCATAAAGATATGTTGAATGCGTAAAATCATATGGTATTCACTAAGCAATCGCTTACCCTTTTAGTTGTTGAATTTTTGCAGGAAAAGGGAAGTCTACTGCTGGACCTTCACGTTAGGCCATTTGAGAGTATTTGGAAGAAATTTGTTACTTAATCGGTACTTATGTTGTGGAACAAATGTTATAATATGTTTGGGATGATTGTAATAATTGTATTTGGATATGTAGACTTAGATATGGTACCTTGTAGCACCATAGGGTGTTTGACACTTTTGCACTGCTTTTATTTTATGTTTTTAATGCTTCCGCACTAAAATCTAGGTTATCAGATTATTATGTATTGTATGATGGTGATTAAATCCTGGGAGTTTGTAATTGGTGGTTGTTGTGGCAAGGGTGCCACACGAGATGGTATCAGAGCAGTTGTTTGAGATTCAAGTGTCCGTGAGGTCTTGATCTCAAACATTAGGTAATGATATGTAGTGGTTTAAGTAATGATCTGAACTAAGATAGGTTATGATCTAGTAATCATAGGAGATTGATTATCATACGGGACAAATGGATGGTGTCTTTAAATTTATGACATGTTACTAAACAAGTTATATATTTTTTGTATTTCAGAACATGTCTGGAGGAGGAATGACACCAGAAGAGACGAGAGAAATGATGCTAGCCATGATGGCTGAGCAAAATCGGATGATACAAGACCAGTTTCGGGCTCGAGATGAGGCCGAAGCTAAACGAAAAGAAGATAAGAGGAAGAATAAGGAAAGAGAGAGAAACAATGACGAACAAGATGACAATATTGGTTCATCTAATAAACCCAGAAGTTGTCGGTTTAAGGATTTTAAGGGAAATGGAGCAGTCGAGTTTAATGGACTGGGTGATGCTGTTGCTGCTCTGGAATGGATAACAGCCACAGAACGGACATTCCGAATCAGCGATTGTGCTGAGAGGGACATGGTCCGTTTCGCTACTGCCATGTTCACCAAAGACGCAATAATGTGGTGGAACTCGATGATGAATGCATTAACAATGGAGAAGGTTGCTGTAATGACATGGGCTGAGTTTACCGAAATTTTCACTCAGCAGTACTGCCCGGCTGATGAGCGCCGAAGACTTGAAGCAAAGTTTATGACGCTAATTCAGGGGACTAAGTCTGTGTCCCAGTACGCTGTAGAGTTCACGAGGTTGAGTTTGTTCGCGCCTCATCAAGTAGATACTGAGGAGAGGAAAGTGACCCGATTTGAGGTAGGTCTTGATTTGGAAATCCGAAGAGTGATGAGCAACGTACGTTATCCCACGTTTGCCAGTCTGCTGGAAGCTGCCAGAAATGTAGAACAAATCTTGATTATGTCAGGATATGTGATGGGGTCTGCTGCTGATGCTTCAACTAACCCAACTCAGCCTTCACCACCGAAACGACAGCGTGAAAGAAACTACTCCGGTTCTGTACGATCATCGCAGTACTCGCCGCAACAGTCATTCCGTCGACAGTCTAGTCCTTCGGGTCATGCTCGAGCGTACTCTATCAACACTGAGCCACAGTACTGCAATAAATGCCATTTGGAACATTTTGGCAAATGTACCAAGGGGCGTGCATGTTTTTGCTGTGGAGAATTGGGTCACTACCAAAATGAATGTCCAAGGAAGGGAGATGCTTGTTATAAGTGTGGTGTATGGGGACACTACAGTAGGAATTGCAGAAGGGATGATCCAACAGCTGCTGCTCCATCTACAACACGATCATCGGGAGGCTCAAGTGGTGGTTCAGTCAACCGCCGGAACCAGTCACAAAGGGGGCAGGCTAGTGCATTTCAGATTACCGCGGAAGAAGCTAGGGAAAACCCGGAGATGGATATGGGTACGTTTATGAGTTAAATTTTTGCTTGCATTAGTAATGTTTAATTCTGATATCAATAGGTCTTTTGTGTCTACTGTTTTGTGCAACGAATAGTCATGACACTGTTTAAGTTACTTGTTATAATTGACATAGAAACTACTAGTAACACTCTAGCCAAATTTGATTGCTTATACCGTAACCGCACCTTAGAAATTGAAGATGTAGTCTTCGATTTGGATCATACTCCGATAGCATTTAGTGAATTACGTGATAGATGTAGGAGATGTCGACATTATGAATAAGAATGACAAATGTCAAAGAAGGACTGATGTTTGCTATAATTGTGGAAAAATGGGTCATTTTAGAAGAATACTTTAAGATTCTATACGTAACCTCATTAAAAGTTTATGATTCTAAAGATAACATGAACATGAGTATTAGGAAAAGTTGATACTATTATAAGTAAGATGATGATTATGAATAAGAATACATTAATGTATGAATAGGCATTTGATGAATAAGCTAAAGTGGATTTTAAAATTCTGAATTGGAAAAGATGTTTTGAATATCGTGAGAATAGTTTGTAAATGGAATCAAAGAACTTGTTTCAATATTGATATATATATATATATATACGAACATTATATGAGGAAACTAGTTTAGAAATTTTGGGGAAAGTATACGAGGATATAATAATACAAGACTGGTGTCCATATGATATGAGATTTGGAATGTACAATGTGAAATATAAGTAAAATATGTATGAGAGTTGTAATTAATTAGGAAGGAAATATGATGATACATGAGGATAGTATATTTATTGATATGGTAATTGATCAATAAGAAGATTAAAGAGACTTTGGATAATGATGAGAATTTGCTTATACAGTAAAGAAAGGTCTAATACTACGATTCGGAATCTAAGGGAGAATCGGAGGTGGTCATGAGTTTTGTTTAAATTTTTGGTGTCGATTAATTAAATTGTAACTACTGCATTGGTGCAATCAATGTTAGTACTTTAGTCTAAGTTGTTGGTTGTGATAAGTGTTGAAATTGATTAATAACACAATAGTTAAAGTAAACCATGTGTATCATAATTATACTTTAGGGGTCGAAGAAGTAAGTTTATATTCTGGGGTTTTCCCAATAACTTACTGTTCATATTGGTATATATGACAATATAATGTATTTTGGATTTAGGTAAAAGCTGAAAAGATCAATGGATTAGATAGGAATTTCATATAACATCAATTATCATGATAAAGTAAAGAAGGTGTCGTTTAAAATTCCGTACGCAAAGAAAAGTAGAAGTCCTACATGTTGGAAAGAAATCGAAGGAAACTCTGATGGTTATGTCCGTAATATCACAAAAAGATGTTACTATGGTGATAGTAATAAAACCGATCAGTTATAAGACAAATAATGGAGTGTAGTTGAAAGTATCACCGAAAAGGATTGAAACCGGATCTGTAAAAAGGGTACAAGTTGACACCGGGATGTGTTGGCACAACTAGAATAATAGAGAAGTTAGGAATCAGTCGAGTCATTTGGAATTTTTCCTAAAGGAAGTATTGAATTAACACATTGTGTTTCATGTGGAAGGCTGTATGAAATTCTTACAACTGGTGATGAAAATCGGTTGATTAAATCAAATTAGAATTCGAGAAAGGTTAGTATATGTTGAGAAACATGTATGTGTTTTAAATACTAACATCAGAATTTAAGGATCAAAAAGATTAAACTAGGGTTAATACGTTGGAAGCATCACAAAGGGTAAACCATGCTTGGGAGATAAAAGCCGATATTTTGAATGAGTAAAGAAATCTGTTCAAATACAAGTAACTTCGAGGACGAAGTTGAGCGTGGTGGAGCCCATGCTGTAACATCCTAAAAGTTATTTTATTGTAATTGGGCTAATTAAGTGGAAAACTTATATATATTTAAGTTGAATTTGGGCGATTATTATGTATTTGGATATTTAGCAAAGTTTGTTGCTATTTTTGAGAAAATTGAACTCAGAATCAATTTTGTGGATTATTATGAATTTAAAAGTTATTTATGATATATCTAAGATTAAATCAGTGTTTTATGAAACCGGTTAAGCCGAGTGGTGAAATGTGCAAAATGACGAAAGTAGTATATAAAGGGCAATAGGCTTCATTTTTAGTTTACACTCTCTCTCTACTCTATCTCTCTAGAAGTTTTCTCTCTACATCTCTCTAAGATATATCACAAACCGACCGTCGGATTTTCGAGAATTATACGTCATCGGAAAGGTATCGAGGAGTACAACAACAATATACAAACGGATTTCAGAGTTCGTGCGAATTGAGGTAAGAATCGAACCTTTTAAGTTATAGTTTCGGTTTTGAAGTTAACTAGAATTCGAATCTGTCATTTTATGCAAATTTAAGCTTGTTTTGCTTGAAATATTGCTGGAATATGAAAGTATATGCATAGTAGAATCGAATCTAGGTATTATACATGATATATTAGTGATTTTTGCCTTAGAAATGAAGGATTTAAGTTGAAACGATGAACAGACTCGAATGGGCCAAGAACAGAGTCGAAATGCAAGAACAAACTCGAGTTTGGTGCTAGATTCGAGTGTGTACCATTAGATTCTAAGGGAGGGCTTCGAATCTACCCCTAGACTCGAATGAAGGGTTCGAATCTACCCTAGATTCGAAGGGTTATTCGAATCTGATGCCAAGGGGTTCGAATCTGTGTTAAGGGTTCGAATCTGATACATATGATTCGAATCTGATGCATGGTTTCGAATCTAACCCATTAAATTCGAGTTTAATGCTTAAAATTTAGAATACTACTCCCTAGACTCGTGTATTTTGAATGAAACTTATAAACAATACATAAAATGTCAAGAATTATGCAAAGGACAAGTTATGAACTTGAGATGGGTTTCAAACTTAGTCATGGTTTAAATTTGGATGTAGACCCGAAATGGGGGAAAACGTTGCAAAACTTACGAGACTTGATTTTTTATGAGTTAAACGGTTAATGATATGAGGAATTGTTGTAATTGATATAACAGGTCCCTTGTGGTGTTGTTTAACCCACAGTGGGGTACTTGGTGGAATCCGGTTGAAAGGCCACGGAGAAATAATATTGGTTATCATTTATTTACGCACCCACTGTGAGTACCTTTGATTTTAGCATGTTTACATCTGCTTTATGTTTGCTAGGCCTGCTGAGGCATGTTGTTTCACTTTCGTTTGGCATTCTACTAACATGCGTATATATAATGATGCACATTCACATTTGTTGCATGTCCTTTCATTTGTTGTGCATCCTGTTGATGATGATGGACCTGTGTGGTCGCATCTGTACTCTGATGTTACTGTGCTATATGAGCCAAGAGTTTGACACCTCTATGGCCAGGATAGACAGTATGACATCCCCGATGGTATTTTTGCCTCAGTATGGTGGATTTCTTAATGCCGAGTGTCAACTCGAAGGGGCTGCGGGCCTAGGTTTGCGTACCTTGGGTGCGTGTGGAGTATACGGTATGTGTTACCGGGGTTACTCTGGGTGGCATCATAAAGATATGTTGAATGCGTAAAATCATATGGTATTCACTAAGCAATCGCTTACCCTTTTAGTTGTTGAATTTTTGCAGGAAAAGGGAAGTCTACTGCTGGACCTTCACGTTAGGCCATTTGAGAGTATTTGGAAGAAATTTGTTACTTAATCGGTACTTATGTTGTGGAATAAATGTTATAATATGTTTGGGATGATTGTAATAATTGTATTTGGATATGTAGACTTAGATATGGTACCTTGTAGCACCATAGGGTGTTTGACACTTTTGCACTGCTTTTATTTTATGTTTTTAATGCTTCCGCACTAAAATCTAGGTTATCAGATTATTATGTATTGTATGATGGTGATTAAATCCTGGGAGTTTGTAATTGGTGGTTGTTGTGGCAAGGGTGCCACAGTTAGAGATAGATTCTCATCAGTTTGCGATCGATTTGCTGCCGATTTAGATCAGTAGCTTCGATGTGATTGTGGGTATGGACTGGTTGACTGCCAGGCGGACTGATATTCTGTGTGCCAAGAAGATCATCCGTATACCCATTTCTGACAGTGAGAGTGTTATTGTCTGTGGGGAGCGTCGTAAGGGAGATATCGGGATCGTGTCTATGGCCAGGGCTCAGAGATATGTCTCTAAGGGGTGCGAGACCTTCCTAGCTTATGTGGTTGACGCGAGGAAGGAAAAGAAGACCTTAGAGGATATTCCAGTGATTCGTGAGTTTCCTGAGGTATTCCCAGAAGAGTTGCCTGGGTTACCGTCAGATCGCCAGGTAGAGTTTCGAATAGATCTTGTTCCCGGGGCGGTGCCGATTGCGAAGACGCCTTATAGGCTGGCACCGACAGAGATGCGAGAGTTGATGTCTCAGTTGCAGGAGCTTCTGGATCGTGGGTTCATCCGTCCTAGTTCGTCGCCGTGGGGTGCGCCAGTATTATTCGTGAAAAAGAAGGACGGCAGCATGCGGATGTGTATTGATTACAGGGTGTTGAATAAGATAACCGTGAAGAATCGCTATCCGCTTCCACGTATCGATGATTTGTTCGATCAGCTCCAGGGCTCGAGTTTCTTCTCCAAGATCGACTTGCGGTCTGGTTACCATCAGTTGAGGGTTAGGGATGAAGATGTGCCGAAGACAGCGTTCCGGACTCGTTATGGGCACTACGAGTTCCTTGTGATGCCTTTCGGTTTGACTAACGCACCCGCCGCTTTCATGGATTTGATGAACAGGGTGCGTAGAGCTATGTTGGATAGATTCGTGATCGTGTTCATCAATGATATCCATATCTATTCGCGGAGTGCCGGGGACCACGAGCAGCACCTCCGAGAGGTTTTAACTGTGTTGCGCAGGGAAAGATTGTACGTGAAATTCTCCAAATGCGAATTTTGGCTTTGGGAAGTGCAGTTTTTGGGTCATGTGGTCAGTGCCGAGGGTATAAAAGTGGATCCGGCCAAGATTGAGGCAGTGATGAGTTGGGAGCCTCCGAGATCAGTGCCAGAGATTCGTAGTTTTCTGGGTCTCGCCGAGTATTATAGACGCTTTATCCAGGATTTTTCAAGGATTGCCTTGCCGTTGACAAGACTGACACGGCCACCCGTTCCGTTTGAGTGGTCCAAGGATCAGGAGCGTGCGTTCCGAGAGTTGAAGACCCGATTGTGTCAGGCTCCAGTGTAGGCCTTGTCGGTGGGTACCGACGATTTCGTAGTATATTGTGATGCTTCAGGGTCGGGTTTGGGCTGTGTTCTGATGTAGCGAGGAAAAGTGATCGCGTATGCTTCGCACCAACTGAAGACTTACGAGGAGAACCATACCGTGCATGATCTAGAGTTGGACGCCATCGTGTTCGCGCTGAAGATTTGGCGCCATTATCTGTATGGGTCTCGGTTTATTGGGTATACCGACCATAAAAGTCTTCAGTACCTATTCAGCCAGTGATCGGGATTATTGTGTTTTGTTAGTTTGGGGATTTGAATGTATTAACCTTGTATTTAAAGTTTTAAATTAGCCGTAATCTGCATAATCTCATGACACGTGTGTTATAGATCCGTTGCGTTATTGCCACTTATGATATTATGTTGACGTGGCATTTCCGGGATCGAGAGGGGTGTTACAGCATGGTATCAGAGCTTGTGGTTTGAAGCTTGAGTATCATTAGTGTTACAAGTTTTAGTTTTAATCAAACTCTAATATAATATATATATATATATATATATATATATATATATATATATATATATATATATATATATATATATATATATATATATAATTAAGAGTTTTAGTTTTTATCAAACTTTAATATAATAATATAATATATATCTTAATAGTTATCTTTATTATTTATACATTATATAATTATCTCTATAATTATATATCCATTAAATAATATTTATCTTTTATATATTATCTAACAGAGAGTGGATCAAATGAAGACCGTGCTTAATATGACGACGGTAAGAACCAATGAAAAATCGCCACATATGCAATATTATTCTCTCTCCTTGAAGGGCATTGTGGACATTTAATTGATTATTATATATGTAACATGATTAAGCTTATTATTTTTAGAAAAATGAATTTCAACAAATCCCTTCAAAATCTCGGTCAACATAAATTTTTTTAAATCTCCAACCTAATCGACCACTATTTGAAAAAAGTTTCAAATCTATATGTTGAAATTTTTTTCAAATCCTTTCAAAATCTTTTTGAAAATTTTTTCAAATCTCGGTCAACATAATAGTATCAATTTCAAAATTATAACCCAAATTGAATATATCCATTTCTTATTATTTTGTAAGTTTTTGAACACTATCTGAATAAAAAATTAAAAAATCGTAATTTTATTAAATTTGTTGTTTTTATTTATAAATATCATAATTTGTTTCGTTTATCAAGATTCCGCAATTAAAGATACTCGAGTATTACAAAGAACTTGAACAATCATGGATGAAGATTAGCGTAAGTAATTTTTTTTCCATGTTTCAAATCTTTTATTTGCTAAAGAAATAAATGAGATGCTTTTGTTGCATCATCCAATATGTCGTTTCCCATGAATGATTCACAATTTTTCTTGGTTTTCATTCACAATCATGGATTCCTTGGTTTCTCTTTGTCAACAGTAGCGGATGTAATTAATAGGTATAGGTGTCACTCGACACCGATAAAATTTTAAAATACTTGGTTACGTATGTATCAAAAATTCGAGTGACACCTAGGATTTTTTTTGAGTGACACCTACGAAAAATTTATAAAAGTATTATATACATATCTTATTTATATTTGTTGATTTCGTTGCCTAAACTTATTAAAATATTACTTAGTTTAATCATAAAAAGAAAAAAGAAAAACAAAAGCCCAAACTTATTAAAATTTATAAAAGTATCATATACGTATCTCATTTATACTTGTTGATTTCGTTACCCAAACTTATTAAAATAGTAATGAGTTTAATCGTAAAAACAGAAAAGAAAAAGAGCCCAGTAGAAATAAAAAGAATAGGAGACAAAATTCAAGATTCAACTCAAAAGATTAAAAAAAAACCAAAAAAAAAACTAGTTCAAATATTGTTAAAGACACCGGTCTAACAATGGTGGAAACTAGGAATCGTTTTTCGTATCCTCTGATTATCAATTGTTGAAGCTAATATTGGTTTTGTCGGTCACAACTGCCACAGTTGAGAGATGGTATTGTACTATGTACTCTTGTAATTATAAAAATCTTGTTTCTATGTTAATTTTGTGTTGGAAACCCGTTTTGGTGACCCGGTCCATATTAGAAAATATTTTGAAAACCTAATTATTAAACTTACTCTAAAAGGGTGACACCAATAATAAAAAATCCTTGAATCGCCCCTGTTTGTCAATATCGTTTTTTATCATTGTTTAATGCAACTAGCCCAACATTTGGAAGGTTCACAAAATCATCATCACCTGCAACATTATAATAGTTCACGACGTATATAAAGTAAATAACTATCAACTATTGTCAACAAAATCACGGATTCATTTGGTTCACAGATTTATAAAATTTCTAAATATTCTGTGAACCACTGACCACAACATTGCATTAATCACCCAAAAAACAACAATTTATCACCCAAAAAACAATATTGCATCAACAACAGATATCATGGTGAATCATGCCAATCATATGAATATAAGTGAACCATGATATGAATGATTTCACCATTTCACAACAAATTGTTAAGTGAACCACGGTATGCTATGTGAATCATTTCACAATTTCACACCCAAATGAAATGATGTCATTGCAATACAACCAAATGATTATATGTAAAACATATAGCTTATTTTGACATTCTGAATTTTGCAAAACATCTCCCGAACCACAATGAACCGCCGTGAACCACCTTCGAATATAAAAAAACTCCCGCCGTGAAGCAACACCTTGGACTTCAAACTCCCAGTGAACCGCTCCATAATCCACTCTCTGACCGTATACTCTCCTACACACCGTGAACCGTCGTATACAACTACCAAAACCCATCTGCCGTCTAAGCGTCAACTTCCATGAACCACACCCACCTACTCAATGCATGTCGCGATGAACCACACCCCTGCTCATCACTCTCTACAGTCCCTTATATCACTCCGAATTAGGTGACATAGTGACAATTGATTGATATGCATAGTTTATTGATATACTCTGTTTAATGTTTTCTAACTATTGTTTGTGTTAGCTCTTCTCAATAATGCATGCCAATATATCTTATAGACGGTATGGAACTGCTTCTCAATAATGCATGCCACGATTGGGGTATTATTAACTTGATCAATTAGTTGAAGCTTAAAATTTTCAGTATGACTTACTTAGAATTTGAATTTGGTTCAATAGACTCTGATATTGAAGTATGCTCATAAGTATACGCTGGGACTTTGTAGGCCTCGAGCTGAACCTCCAAAAACCAAGAAATGAGAACCTTTAGAAGTTAATCTGAGACCTTAACTTGCTTGACAATGGCTAGCAATCTTTATTTATTTTCTTTTCTTTACTTCCTCCATTAATATGTTTTCAGAATTTATAAATACAACAGAACGAATTTCTTTGATTTTAAAAAAATGCCCAAGTAATCATGTTCTGTGAAGGGAAACTTATCTATTTTGTAATCTAAATAGAAATTTCATATATTGCAATGAGTTTCAATTCATACACATTCTAGAATCACATCTAACGGTTAGCCATCACTAAGTTTTCATAGGTTGGACTTTTGGAAATTTGCATAATGATCTCTTTTCCATATTATATTGATGAGCGTGGTTTATATCCGGTATGGCATCATCTTATATATCCCTATGCTGTTTATCGGGTTTCATGACTTTCATGTCACTTCAATGTGTGCGGCTGTGATTGATAGTTTTTCTGAGTTGCCCGCTTAGCATTGACCCATATTCTTTATGCCCCAATCCTAACATCTCGCGAATCGGTTTTTTCACTACAAGTAAAATGTCATTTAGTGACAGACACGTATAGTGACAGATATATAAAGTGTCACAAAATTTTATTTTTAGTGTCACATATAATGAGTGGGTATAAAGATACCTTTTACCTACACTTGTAAAAATGACTGGTAAATATGAATGACGTAAATATTAGAAACTTGTGTTTTAGACTTTTACCCACACTTATATTATATTACATGTGTAAGTAAAACCTTTAATTTTTAC
Source organism: Centrapalus pauciflorus (assembly GCA_020465985.1). Classification (NCBI taxonomy): domain Eukaryota; kingdom Viridiplantae; phylum Streptophyta; class Magnoliopsida; order Asterales; family Asteraceae; genus Centrapalus; species Centrapalus pauciflorus. Next base: position 595,664 of record JAANYP010002891.1, on the reverse strand, counting down.
TTTTTTAAAAATTGAATTAAAAGTCAATTAGGTCAAATGGTTCACGTTCACGTCAAAATTGAGTTCTCAAAATCGATTTCCCCCAAATGCGCTATCTAAAAACCTAGTTCCCCGGCGATCTCTACGTCAAAGTTCCCAAATGGTTCTCGGCTGATTAGTTCGATTTCTTCTTCCCTGCTGGTTGTTCGATTTCTTCTTCCCTAGTTAGTATGATTTCCTATCCTTTTCTATGGTTGCTCTGTTCTCATGGTTTACGATTTCTTCTTATGCATCGGATGCTGGCCGGTTTCTTCAAAGGATTCAATAAGCTCAAGTCTGGCCGGTTTCTCCAAAGGATTCATCATCATCGTCATTTGCATCACAGGTATGACGATTTCTTCTTAAACATCGTCATTTCTATCCTTTTTCTGTTTGAAATTTATTTCATTTGCTATACTTTCTATGTTACTACTTTTTTTTGTCATTTATTGTAACTTTTATTCATTATAAATTTTAATTTATTATCATATTTGATTTTAGAAAAATCTCAATAGGTCAGTGATATTCATCGTTATATAGAAAATGGAACTAATGGTTTTCGTTTTTTGGCTTTGAATGTGTATATACTATTTTCTTTTCTAATTTACAGAACAAGTAAGATACTGATTTCTGAGTGTAAAAGGTCTGACTAGAAGAGGATTTATTCTTTTGCAGTCAACAATGGGGTATGCTTTGACTTAGATCTTCAGTATTTCAGCCATGGTGTTTGAGGGATGGTTTGATGGTGTTCAGAAATATTTTAAACAACTTTTTCCATCGGCACCTAAAATAATCACTTTTTTTATAAATAAATTTATAATCACATGTCAAGATATAAATTAACAAAAGAATGTAAATTACACCTGAATATAGCAAAAAATTATGTATAATTGCAGCTAAACAGCATATGAACAAATGATTTTTCACAAACATAAGAAAAATTAAGGGGTCGATTTTATATATATATATATATATATATATATATATATATATATATATATATATATATATAGGGTATAAAATATATATCTAAAACTTATAAATATCAAATATACTAGAACATCTTTTGACCACCGTATTTATGTAATAAATATTTGTATTTTGGTATCATACTATTTATATATTTTAATGGGTATATATGAGATTTTTCTAAAATCAAATATGATAATAAATTAAAATTTATAATGAATAAAAGTTACAATAAATGACAAAAAAAAAAAAGCAGTAACTAAGAAAGTTGGTTTTGTTAAATAAAATTGATTGATTTTAAAAAATATATTATGTGAACAGGTGAAAGTCATAAAGACATAAACACACAAATTTTCAATATATTAATATAAAAAGCATTTGTTAAGTAGTAGCAGCCTAGCAGGTAATACATGATCAAATTGTATTAGTTTGTTGCAAAATTTGTATGTATTAAATGAAGACGATATACATAGAAATTAAAGAAGCAAGTTGATGGCACTAATAGATAGATCATACCTGAACATACTTAAAAGATATATTAAAGAAAGAAACAGACAGCAACTGAAGCTTGCATTCTTAAAAGATATATATATATATATATATATATATATATATATATATATATATATATATATGTGTGTGTGTGTGTGTGTGTGTGTGTGTGTGTGTGTGTATACATATATATAACTCCTACATCATTAAGTTAATTGATCCATAGAACTCTTTCCACAATACGTCTCCTACATCATTAAGTTAACATTTTATTTTTATATGTTAGTTGGAAGTTCCATGGATAAATCTTGGATGTATGTTGAACAAAGAGCGTGTGCCCAATATGTAAATGGGGTGGAGTTCTTTCTAAACTTTTCTTTTGAGAGATCAAATCATCATGGAACGATTTTATGCCCGTGTAAAAATTGTTTGAGCTTGTCTTATCGTCCAAGAGAAGAAGTGTATAATCACCTTATAACTTCGGGATTCCAGAAATGATACACAAATTGGATATATCATGGCGAAGTTCGTGAGGTATCATCTTCAAGTACAAGGCCAAATGAGGATGACGTTTTTGTTGGGGCAAGAGGGGAAGTCAAAAGACAATATGAAAGCCCGATTAGACTTGCAAAAAAGGGGTATACGAAAGGAATTGCATCCGAAAAAACATCCTCGAAGCAATAATTTATACAAACCAAAAGCATGTTATGAAATGACCCGAGCTGAAAAAGATGATTTTTTGCAAGCCCTCAAGTCTATTAAGCCTCCTGATGAATATTCATCAAACATATCACGTTGTGTGAAGTTGAAAGAAATGAAATTGATTGGGATGAAAAGTTATGATTGTCACATGTTGATGCAAGAATATTTGCCTATCGTATTACGTGGGATCTTGCCTGACCACGTTAGCACAGTTGTAATTGAGCTATGCGATTTCTTTAGGCGAATTTGCCTTAAAGATTTAACTGAAGATGATCTACAATTTCTTGAATCTCGTGTTGCCATTACAATATGCAAACTTGAGAAAATATTCACCCCTTCATTCTTTACTGTCATGGTTCATCTATTGATTCATCTTGTTAGAGAGGTAAGACTTGGAGGCCCTGTGATTTTTCGGTGGATGTATCCTGTTGAAGGTAAACTTTTTGAATTTACATAATTCTATGTCCTTTTTAATTTCATGTAAATTATAAATAAGTTTTAAACACCCAACAATAATTACAGGGACCTATTAATGCTCAAGTCATATGTCAACAATAGAGCTCAACCGGAATGTTCAATAGCCGAGGGTTACTTGGCTCGTGAAAGCTTGACTTTTTGCTCCCGCTATCTTTCTCTAGAGTAGAAACCTTATTCACGAGACCAATAAGAAATGATGATAATGATGATCAAAATGATATTGAGGCATCTAACTTACTTTGCCCGGGACGACCACTAAGGCAACACGTAGGTTCTCATTTGTCATCTCATAAAAGAAAGAGAGTTTCCACAATCACTCAAACAAGCACATCATTATGTGTTGTTTAATGTTGAATCAATCACCTCATTCCGAGAGTAAGATAGTTTTGTTTTTAATCATTTATGTATTATACTTATTAAGGGAACTATCTTACATCAAATCATTTCATATTTAAAGGGAACATAAAAGTCTCATCAAGGGGCAAAGTCGTTCACGTCGCCTATCTATGTTTGAGCTTGAAAAGATTCATTGCGAGAAGTTTAGTGAATGGTTTCAAAAACGTGTAAGTTTAACTTTTATATATGCTCCACCACATAAATTTAACTTTGCTTTAGACCTGAGATTCTTTTTTATAGGTTGAGCGTTTAGAAGAACAAACGGATCCAAGAGTGACACAAGAAATTAAGTGGCTTGCTCATGGTCCAAATAATTTTATGAGACACTATTCTGGTTACCTTGTTAAAGGTTATCGTTTTCACACAAAAAATCATGAAAGTTTGTTGAAGACACAAAATAGCGGAGTTGGGGTAACTGTGATGGACTCAAGATGGATCATTGAAGGACGTTATTGAATTAAACTATTATGGTAAAATACGAGTAGTTCTATTCAAATGTAATTGGGTAGACATCAATCGAGGATATAAGGCCTTACTCTTGTGAACTGGTCATATGTGACACATACGAGTGCTAATTTACTTGATGACCCTTTTGTTTTCGCATCACAAGTTGACAAGGTTTTCTATGCTCAAGATCCAACGTCTGAAGGGTGGTTTGTCGTAAGGCATGTAAAAGTTAGGGATGCTTTTAACATGGGATGCAATGGTGATCAAAATACTCTGTATTCAATTCCACACACATTTGATGTACCAAACCTGGATAGGAATGGTGTCGAGAGTGATGATGAAACATCTGTTACACCCGCTATAGAAATGGAAGAAGCGGAAGACGATGAAAATTAAACCTTTGCAGAAACTCATATATGATGATTACTATATACAAACAATTAAAGTGCTCTGTTTCCATATAACTTTATTGTCTCATTCTCTATGAAGTTTACAAATTGTGCATTTGAAGAAAAAAACTGACTCCATAAAGAAATGCCTAAAAGATTGCATATTGTTACCATCAATGAAGCGGATCAAGAAGAATCACAACAAAATAGTGAGTTCGGAGAATCTTCCCGAACAAACCAATCTGCTAATCAATCAGTTGAACAACGTAATTTGAATTTTTGACATATTTACACTAGTGAACTACTTTAAATTTGGTAATCATTTGAATCATATTTATACTAATGAACTACTTACATGGAGTTGACAGTCGGTGTTTTTTTTATTGGAGTCCGAAAAGTATAACTCATATATGTATAAAAACTATAACCCATATTCTATTTTTGGATCTGTGAGAATCTATTTTTGATATATTTACATTAAAAGTCTTTGGGGGGGTTTTTGTGAAAGTGAACTGGAAGGCAATATGACCAATACATTAATCATTTACATTTATAGATCGATTTTGCTGTCAAGAAACTATATATTAATGCAGGTGTACCCAAAAAAGTTTGGGGTCATACAAAAAAGAAAAATATATGGAATTTAGAATCTAATGAGCGAATTCAAGTCACGTTTGATGAGACTTGGCAACCAATTGGTTACGAAGGAAATGAATTAACTCGCTTTCTTGGGACGCTAATGAGGATGCCACAACATATTAGGATTGATTACTTGGAATGGAGGTTGGTTCCTCGAGATAAAAAAGATGATCTATGGATCATCGTAAAGGTAAATTGTGTTAGAGTTGTAAATGCAAATTGTGTTAGACTTATAAATTGTGAGTATGTGTAATGTATATATTATTAATTGTTCAAATTCATTTGTGGGAAAAATTTCATTTTATCACAGCTGAAAGAGAAGAGATAAAAAAAATGGGCAATGTGTGACATGACAAGTAAGTGGAAAGCTTGGAAGTATGAACTTAAAAAGAGTTCATATGATCCAAGTTTGACCATTGATGAAATTGTCGCATCACAAATGGATGATATAGTGAATAAAGATCAATTCAAAGCACTTGTGACTAGTTGGTTCACTAAAAAAAAGTAGGTTTGTCCTCTTGCTACCAGTGACTAGTTGATATTATAGTTCTATTTTAGTGACTAGTTGGTGTCACAAGACAATATTTGCCTCTTAGTTAAAAATATTGATTCCATGGTTGAAAATATGTGTACATTTTAGAGGCTTCAACTTATACACACAAGGTAGAAAGCATAGATAGGATCAAGAGGACACTGTAAATAGACAAGCTATACCCACCTCATATGTTCCATTGAGTTCAGGTATATGTTCATTAAGCAAATCTGATACAAAAAACAGGATTGTGCTGTTTTTGAGATTTCAAAACTTATAAACAAATCCTGAACACTGTTTTATAACTATTGCTTATTATTTTACAAAACCGATGATCGATTTTATAAAACTCAATCTCACTCTAGAAAGGCTACATACAGCCTGAGTTGATGTGGTTGGTTGGGCCTTGGCTGAAAATCAGTTAAAGTCAAAACCAAACTGATTCTTGACCTTTTAAGAGACGAAATATTTGGAAAATGCATACATGCTTGTGCAGGAGGACGTATTTTGTGTGGTAAGTACAGCAAAAAAAGTAGAGATGCAAAGAAACAAGCTCAATTGTTTTCATAATAGAGTCAATAATTGCTTCTTGGTTCCTAGCAAGTCCAGACTACGACTACAGCAGCTTTACAACAGATTCGAGTTCAGATTGACCATCATGAAAAGTTGAACACAAGGCTTAAATATACAATAAGATAGAAAGAAATCCTTGCTTTAGGTCATGAAAAAAGTCAAATAAAACACAAGCAGAAAGCAACCCTTGATTGTTGAAATGTCCTTTAAGTACATTTTTTGAAATCTCAAACTATAACCCATATTCTATATTTAATGTGCTTATTTTATGTTCAATTTTATTTTATTGGGCAATATGTTCCTGCCCATCTATTATGTCTCAAGATGCTTGTTGTTGGTGTAACCATAAGTCTGAATAATATATATTTTATGAACACAATAGATGCAAACACACATCTGCACATGTAATGCGTATCAGGGGAGAAGTGTACAACACATCTGCACATGTGCACAACATAAGACATGTAATGCGTACTGATTTTGTCACGTCAAGCCCTCAAATTATCAATTGAAAATCACTTTATATGTTGCTTTTGTTAGGTGTAGTTGATAAGTAAAATTATGTATTGTTGTTGCTGCTTATTTCTTGGGAAATAGTTATTGGCATTCTTATATGCTTTAATTTTTTGATATAATCATATAAATGGCAAATGGGGAAGGAACTTGCCTAATATAAAATTTTTTAAACTGTAGGTGGAAACAGAAAAAAAGAAGCAAAATCGTCTATGCTCAAAAGACCCTCATGTTACAGGGACCAAGTCATTTGCTCGTTTGACTAACGAAGAGGTCAAATGTTTATCTTTGTATATGAACCTTTTTGTAAGAAAATATAATATATATTATGTTGTTTTGAATTTATGAGAAGTATAATTCTTATAGCAGACAAAAAAGAATGACGGTGTTCGACCATCAAGGGGAGCTATATATTGTCTAAGTCGTACGCGTAAAGACGGGAGCATCATAAATGCAGAAGCCATCGAAGTTGTGTATGAGATTGTTCTAGTTGGTTTATTTAACTTCTCATTGTATTTGTATTAGTTTTACATATATAATGGTTGAGAAACATTCTTATGACCTATAGGATAAATTAAAGAGTGTTGTGGATTCTTCTAGTAGCAGTACGCTAGGGGATTGGACAAATGATGATTTGTCAAAAGTAAAAGGACTTGAAAAACAAAGGCAGAATTCGTTGTGTAGGAAGAAAGATTTGTATTATAAAAGACAGACGACAATGTTTGCAGGAAGCTAGAATAGATGAACTTCAAGAAGGTCTGTTAAGTCTTGTCGTAAAGAACGAATGTCTGATGTTACTTTGCCTGCTGTCATTGCTGGTCTTAGCATGCAGTTAATTGTAGGTTTTCTTGTCATGTAATATTTAATTGGAATATTTACGTTATAGTAAAACTAAAATGTTTCTTAGTTATATTAGGCTGATGATGCATCTAGTGTTCGTAATCGTGCTTCTCATGGAATTCCAAGATCTACCGGGGCAAGTCGGTGTCCATGATCCAGGTAGTCGTGCTTTTTTTCTTTTTTAAATTTAATGTTTATACATATTTTGAAAATAGCTTTTTTAAATGTTATAAATTTTCTTACAGAAAGTAGTTGATGCATTTCGTAATGAAGACTTGAAGATGGATTTAAGAATGAAGAATTGAAGATAGAGTATAATGTTCAGATCAAGATAGAGTGTCATATTAAAGTTTTAAATTGTTTTTATTGACAAATTAAAGTTTCAGAATTTCCTTGTAATGACATAAAAAATCGTTACCGTTGGATGCCATACAAATGAATGTGAATTATGAACTTTTTAACATCTATTGAAATATTTTTTTGTCAAAAATAATAGCGTTATCTTTTACTATAATTCTGTGAATTTAATTATCATATGATAAAAAAGAAAAATATAGAAATAAATACAAAAATATATTACAAAAATATGAATTGTAAAAAAAAATTATATTTAGTTACAGATATATGTGTCACTAAAGAGTAACTAGAAATCCATCAATTCTCTAAATCAATAAATTAAGCTTAATAGTGACTGAATTTTGAAGTGTCACAAAATCATTTATATAGCTACACATATATGGCTGTCACAAAGCATGTGGTCTATACCCACACTTATTTTTAGTCAATATAGGGTTATAGCCACTCCACTTTTACCCAGACTTTTTTTTATGTGTAGGTGAAAGTGGTGGACCCCTATAGTGACACTTATTTAGGTTTTAGTGACACTTTTAGTCTGTCACTAAATGGAATTTTACTTGTAGTGTTTCCTATTGAATTGGTGATGAGTATTATATGCAGATAACCTTGCGAAAGATGAAAATGCTCTCGAGGAAGAAACATCTAGTTATGTTGGTGATGTTGGTGATGATTTTAACTGTTATTTTTCGGTGTTCCATTTTGTTTGTTGAATATGTGTTCTACTCAATCTTTGTTTCTATTTATTGCTTAACCGTTTATTTTGATTCTGCCAACAATGATGGGTTGACAGGTTGTTTGGCATTGTTGTGGTTTGCTTTAGGTTCTTAGCTTTACATGTGATATTTAGGAATTTAGTATAATCTGTGTTTAAATATAAAGATGTTATTTAGTCTGATTGGAGATCTGATCTTCAGTTTTGTTTAGTCGTTGTATCAATGCATATTGGGTTTTGATCTCAAAGATTTGAACTCAAATGAACCATTAAATAAAGTTGTATGTCTGGATATGTCTACTTAATAAAAGATTGTCGATTATTATATATGAGTTGTAGTTCTTCTTGTTTGTGAATCAGGTAGCTCTGTCAATTGTTAATTGATTAATCCTTATTCAGTTTGTTTGCAGAATGTGATATATATATATATATATATATATATATATATATTTGTTGTTGTACATGTGAGATTTTGATAATCAAGATTATACGTTTGCTAATATGTGTTTCTGCATGTACTCGGATCAGAAACACAAGGACTGGACATTTGACATGATATAAGCTTGTACCGAATTGTTTGCCTTTGGCATGCAGGTTTTGAGGCAAAGTTCTTGAGAATGGCTGAAATTCTGAAGCATAATCTTTGGGTTACACCCTATGCTCTTGATGAGAATTAATTTCCTGGAGGAGAGAACCCACATCTTGGTAGGTCAAGCAAAATTGCTCTCTTGAGGAAACATATTGTCCTTTGGTGAGTAAACTCTCGTTCAACTTATTTTTATGTATCAACTCTTTTATATTCCTACTAATGATGGGCTGATGCATGCACTATATTACTATATAGTAGCATAATAGCATGTGCGTGTCTGGTTTAAATTTAAACCGTTGGATCTGTTTTATATGCACAGAATGAAAGAAAATTTATTTAGCAAAACCAAAAGAGCTAGCCCCGAGAAGAGCAACATACAACAACGGGAAATTGGTACAAAAATCACTTAATCAATACAAAACTAACTATATGTTATCCAAAGCCCATGGTCTTGAGATCCAATCCAAGGAACACCATTGCATCTTGTTGCTACGGTTTTCCAATCAAACAAGACTCAGTTTTTGAATCTGAGGGAAAATATCTTCATTCTTGATGTTCTCTTTTGTCGTTACTGTTGAAAATAAGATTCAATTTCTCCATTTCCAAATAGCCCCCGTATAGACACGTACCTAATGCCATGAAGCACCTCTCCCGCTCACTTGCAGTTCAGATTTGGATGCTTTTAGAAGACTAGATCTGTAACCGTCTTAAGGAAAAGTGTGAATAATCCCACCAGCTCCATATTTTTACACTGAATCCTCGGAATTTAGTACAATCTAACAGGGTATGTTGCAGAATCAGGCGTGTCAATAATAAAGTGTAATAAGTGACTTTACTAAGTCAAAGGGTATAGAGTGTCATTTGTTGAAAGATAGAGGGTGCTAGATGGAAAGTTGCATAAAACTATATATATACATGCATGAGATGTAGGCAGATTCATATTTTTTTCACAATTCAATAAATACGAATTTAATAGTCTTCTTCCTCGCGATTTTGTTCTCTCTCACTTTCATGTATTAATTTCTTTGATTTCTTGACAATAAAGATTTCTTTCTTTCTCATTCTTGTTGATTGATTACATTGTTTAACCACAACAAAGTGGTATCAGAGCCAGGTTTCGTTTCTTGGAGGTTTACGTGGGAGGTGTGTTCTGCCATTGTTGGGTTCGTTTCGAAGCTTTTCGGAATTCGTAGGAAAACGTTTCAATTTTGTGGGTTTACGTAGAAGGTGTGGCTTTCCGTCACTGTTGTTCAAAAGTCGAAGATACGTTCGTTGAAAGGGGTTGCGTTGCGATCGACGGTTCTTGAAGAATCATTTCCCGTTTTGTCTCGTTCTTGAAACGGTTCTTGGTTTTGGTTCTACGATTGGAGACGATAACCAACGACACAAATCGAAGGAGAAAGAAACGATTTGGTGGTCCGGATTTTAAGTGTTTCTTCTGCCGAAAAATCGAGGTCAATCGGAGAAGACGACCAGAGACGAAAGTTGTTACAACTTGCTCGAACTTGCCATCCCACGAATTTAAATGTCATACGAAGTTGGCATTTTCAAAATTGAAGTTGGCATTTTCAAAATTGAACTTGGCACCTTTAGAATTTAAAAGCCATACGAAGTTGGCATTTACAAATTAAATGCCATGCAAATGTGTTCCCACGAACTTGTGAAACCCACACGAACTTAGTTGTGTTCTTGAAGTTAAAAAGAGTTTCGACCTTAAAGAAGCGTCGAACTTGAAGCAATTTCAAACTTAAAGAAGTTTCGAACTTAAATCAATTTCGAACTTAAAGGAGTGTCGAACTTAAAAGAGTCTTGAACTTAAGGAAATCTCGACCTTGTGGCACAAACCTGTTTGTACGAACAATGGCACCCCCTATGATAATGGTTAAGAAATTTACGGGCAAAAATAATTTCAGTCTATGGCGACTTAAGATGAGGGCACTTCTGAAAAGGGAAAGTATTTGGACTCCGTTAACGGGTAGACGGCCCGAAAACATGAACGAAGCCGAGTTCAGATTGCAGGACGAAAAAGCGTATTCCACGCTTTTGTTGTCACTTTCCGATGAAGTACTCTATGAAGTTGCAGATGAAGAGATAGCTGAGAGCTTATGGATGAAGTTGGAATCTCTGTATATAACGAAATCGTTGACGAATAAGTTGCATCTAAAACAGCGACTATTTTCATTGAAGATGAAGGAGGGTTTGGCGCTTAAAGATCATTTAGATGAATTAAATTCGATCTTAATGGATCTTAAAAATCTGGAGGTAAAAATCGAAGACGAAGATGCGGCTTTGATTTTACTCGTGTCGTTGCCGCCATCTTATGAGAATTTTGTGAATCCGTCGGTCGTCGGAAGGGATATAATCACACTTGAAGAAGTGAGATCGGGTCTTCACTCACGTGAACTCCGTCATAAAGCCTCAGGGAACAGTCTGGAGTCTCAATCGGTGGGTCTAAATGTGGTTAGAAGTGATAGATACAGTGATCGATCAAGCAAAGAGAAAGGAAAGCAGAGGAGAGGAAGATCAAAGTCACGGACAAGGAAACCCGGTAACAAAGATACTTGTCACACTTGTGGTCAAAAGGGCCATTGGAGAAGAGATTGTCCGAAAAATCAAGCAATTAGTTCTAATGCAAACGTGGCAAAGGAGGATACAAAGTCGGAGTCAGATTTTGTGCTTATGGTGTCATCTTGTCATGTGGGAACTTCACAGGAGTGGATTCTGGATTCGGGGTGTTCGTTTCACATGTGTCCGTACAAGGAGTGGTACTCGACTTATGAAGAGCCGAGTTCTGGAAGTGTTCTAATGGGTAACGATGTTGCATGCAAGGTGGTTGGCATTGGATCGATCAAGATTCGCATGCATGATGGAGTTGTTCGGGAGTTGACCGTTGTTAGACACATTTCAGAAATGTCAAAGAGTTTGATTTCTCTTAGCACTCTCGATGCTAAAGGTTACAAGTACTCATGTCAAGGTGGAGTACTCAAGGTATCCAAGGGAGCATTGGTTGTCATAAAAGGAGTTCGAGAAGCTACACTGTATGTGTTGAAGGGTGAAATGATACTGAGGAATGGTCGGCTACACGTATGGTCGGCTTCTATCGTTTCTATGAACAAAATATTTGTACAAAACATCAAGCAACAGTTTAAACACGATAAAGACTTTCGACTTACTGATTGTTCTAAGTTCTTTCTACTTTCGGCAAGTTTTTCGTCTCCTTATGACCCTCCCAACCATTTCTTTTCTGAACTCAAGTTCTTATGCGAAGATATCGAGTAGGAATTAAAAAATGACATACTTGAAAGGTACGATGAGGAGAATAGTGGAACCAAACAGTAGCACCATGGCAACTTCCATTGTTATCTAATGGGAAAAAAAGAGCTTTAGAAATGTTGACATTGTATATAAAATTTCAAAACCCAGACAACTAAAAACTTATAGTTCAGACAAAGGTCCACCTAAGGAAAGTAAGGCCTTGTTTCTATTCAATTTAATGGACTTGATAGGGACATACTATCGAGTAAGTTATATGTGACTATGTCCTTGCGTCTTAAGTTAGACATTTGGACTTAATGGGGAAGATGAATGTACGCGTTAAGTTACTAATTTACAAATTTACATATTGATTTGAAATAATTGTTATTGTTATTTTTATTGACCAATATTTGTAAGTATTTTAAACGGTTATAATTGTTTGTCATCTAAATATTATATTTGAAAGAAATTATTTTTATATTCAATACAAGTATCAAAAAAGAAGGGTAAAATGGACATTCGTTTCGTTTAAACTGTTCATTTAGCATAAAAAAGAAACATCATTTATGCATACAACATTTAGTCCAACACATTGATAGGACTTAATCCAAGAAACAAGTAAACAACCTTAACCGATAAGTCCAAAAACGAACATGTTACCAAATAAAAACTATTAGCCACCGCCGCTTTGCGCGGATACACTACTAGTAACATATAAATGAGTAGATAATTATTTATAATTATCTCTTATTTATTTGTTCATAATTATTCATCCGATTATCTAATAATAGATGATAATTCTAATTCAAATAAATACGTCTGTTATTTTATATTCAATAATAAGTAAAAGACTAGATTATATTTAATTATCATCTAATGACGATTAAATCACTACGATATCTAATATTGCACTTTTAGTCCCCGTACTTTGAGATATAATTAATCATCCATTAATTTAATCTCAATGATCATTTCGTGTCATAAGCAATATCCAATATTATTTATTCAATCGTTCGATTGCATCTGCTCAGTTGTGCTCATCGGTGTGACCCTCAAGTGTTTTATGAAATCAGTCATGATGCAGTAGTATTGTCATCTTTACACACCGTACACTAACAATATATACACACACATACACACACATACAGAGAATCTTTTGTGAACACTTTAATCGTTGTGAACATTGTAAACAACCATAAATGACTTTAAATCTTATGAATCTTGTTGCAGATACTACCGAACCCTTCTATTAACCTATGAATCTTATTGGACCCTCTGAAATTTATTGAATCCTATGAATTTGTCGATCTTATGACTATGAATCTTACAAATACTGCTATTAACCTTTTGAATGTTATGAATATTGTTGCAGACATGTAGCATCCGCTAATTTTGAGGTAATTAATCAATTTCAAGTCGTGTAACTCAATAATTGAATTCGAGAAAACAATATTTAAATTTATCAAATTCAGATGTTGGCATTTAAATAAGAGAGTTTATGAATTTAAGAAATTGGAAAACCAATATATATATATATATATATATATATATATATATATATATATATATATATATATATATATATGTGTGTGTGTGTGTGTGTGTGTGTGTGTGTGTGTGTGTGTGTAAAGCAATTTTCATCATATTCTTTATTTTATTTTTTTAAAAAGGTATAAAAGAAAATTATTATTATAAGTGTGTGTGTGTGTGTGTGTGTATGAATGTATGTAATAAGTAAATAAATAAATAAAAAGGTGTTGGATATGCATGTATTTCTATATATATATGTAAACTCTATTGATAACTTCTTTGAGGGTTTATTATTAACAACTATTCCTCAACACCACACTCATCGCCATTCTTGAGATTTTGAGGTAACCATCTTAAACTTAAAGCAATTTTCATATGTTCTTTTGTTTGAATAATGTGAGAGTTCATAAAATAAGTGTAAATGTGGTTTATTAATCTGTAAATGGATATCAATCAAAAGCTAATAGAATCATCTTCCTCATTTTCCTAATATAAGCTTAGAAGTTTAATAATGGTGGTTTTAGTATGTGTTGTATTGAATCCAAAATATTTATATAAAAACATCAGAAATTAGTTTAGAAACCTAATTAGAATGTTATTTGAATATGAAATTTCATATTTAAGAATTTTTGAGTGAGTTCCAATATATTTTTCTATTTTGGTGGTGATATGGGATCAACTCAGTAAATAGAAGGTAGAATCAATTTATATGGGTTGTGTGGATGTATCATCGGAGTTAGGGACGGATGTGAGGTCGCCGTCCGGCGGTAGCAGGGACGTCGTTGCCTCTGTTTTTCCTGTCTGGCTGCCACTTTCTAGGTTCCATTGAGAGAGGTGAAGGAGTAGGATTTTCGTGGGTGTTGAGTGGAGGCCTGGTCGGTGTCAGAACCCTAACGACTTGCTTGGCGGCAGTGGCAGCCATGAGCGGCGCCCTGCTCGTCTCTGTTTCTCTCTGTTTTGGATGGCCATCAACGTCTGTTTGTTCTTTTCCTTTTTGGCTTCAACGAGAAGAGGAGAGAAGTAAGGCTGGGTTGGATCTTTTCTCTGGGTTGCTGCTATACTCGTTTTTTTTTTTAATTTCCCTTTGGGCCATTAAAAGGGTTTTGGGTTTTCTTTTAATCAAATTATAATTGCAGCTAACTTTCCTTTTCTGTTCCTGAAACTGAGAATAGGGAGAATTTTGGTTGAGTTTCAATATTATTTGGGCTCAAATGTTAGGGTGTTTTGGACTGCTTAATTATTATTGGGTTGCTATATATATATATATATATATATATATATATATATATAATTGTTTGGGTCATTATTATTATTTTATTATTGGTTTTCATTTTTGTGTTGGGTTACAATTAAAGAATTATATGGGCATATCATTTAATTAAATAAAAATTAGGTTGAGTTACTTTAAAATGAGGTATTTATATGAATATATGTTGGATTGGAACATTATTTATTTAAATGGATTAGCATGTGGGTCAAGTTCAGTATTTATAAGTTACCTATAAATAGTTACATATGTTTAATTAAAAAGAAATATCTTTTAATTATATAAAGTTGTAATAAGTAAAGATTTTAATAAATCAAAGACAATGTGTGACACCCTTGCCACATTAACCACCAATTACAAGACACCCAGGATTAATCACCAATATACAATAACATAATGATCTGATAACTTATCTAAAGTGCGGAAGCATTAAAAATACATAAATAAAATAATACAACAATCTCAAACACCCTACGGTGCTACAAGGTACCAAATCTAAGTCTACATACTCAATTCAATATTATAACATCCATAATATATTACAACATTGTCCCAAAGCACAATTACCGATTGAGTAGTAGATATCTTCCAAGAACTTCACAACAACCTAGCTAAAAGGTCCGGCAGCAGACTTCCCTTTTCCTGTAAAAATAAACAACTAAGGGATAAGCGAATGCTTAGTGAATACACAGATTACGCATTTTATAAATCTTTATGAAGCCTCAAGAGTAACACCGATGACAAACATCGTATACCCTCTTCGTACACCAAGTACGGAACAAGAGCCGCAGCTCCTTCGAGCCCAAAGCTCGGCATAAAGCACACCATCTGAGACAACCATACCATTGAGGATGACTTACTGCCTACCAGAACCTCAGAGGGATCAGCTCCGGGTCATATAGCACAGTAACATCGGAGTAATTGATGCGACCCACCGGTCCATCACTAGATGCACAACAAAGAACGGACATGCAACAAGATCAATGTGCATCTAAATCTACGCAAGTTAGTAGAATTCCAAACGATAATGAAGCAACATGTCTCAGCAGGCAAAGCTAACATAAAGCAGATATAAACATGCGAAATCTAATGTACTCACAGTGGGTGCGTAAATAAACTTCAAATATTATTATTTCTCCTCGGAATTTCAACCGGATCCACAAAGTACCCCACTGTGGGTTAAATGTAACACCCACAATTCTCACACAAATGCCACGTCAATACAATACACAGGTGGCAATAACGCAAGTATCTCAAGTTACTCATGTCACAGGATTAGCGGAAAACACTGCTAATTAAAACTTTATCACGAAGTCATACATCGTCTCATAAACTGACACTGATACATAAACATAACTGATTACTGTTAACATACATAAGTAGATCAGATACAACAGTTCCAAAACAAATATCAACGAGACAGTCAACGCACGCAACTCTAACTGTCCCAATCTCTATTTCGGCTGCTGTGGCTGTGACCCCACGGTATGACTGCCTGACACACAGAAGACTCGAAAACATAAGCTGGACAGCTCGTGAGTACGCGAGGGTTAGACTCTGCAGGTAAGCACATAAAACATACACAACACACATATCTCGTCACATATATGCAACTCGATGCATAACACGTATCTCTGCTCAAAAGGGGACCACGTTCCCCAGCTAACAGGCCGCACACAGCAGCGGTTAGCTACTCAATAGGCACAGGAGCGACCTGGCAATATCACTGCCGTATATATACAGCCTCATAACTCGTGACAAGTCAGGGACAGTCAGCCTGCGCGATCACATATCGCGGACACCTGCAATTCAAACACATATAGCACGTATAGGGTAGAACGGATCATACCTGCGCACTAAGCTCGGCCTCATACACAATATATCACAACACATATACACGACTCATAAAAGACTACGCGCGATTTGCAAAAGAACTCGAGTACTCACCGATTACCCGAAACTGGATTGAAACCCGAAACTTTAATGCGGCTCGGCACGCGATCGGTTAGCACCTGTACACATCACGGATCTCACATATCAATACAAACTCGGTGATCACACAACTTAAGTCAAACGCATTTATCACAATCAAACTAAACCCGAAACATATCCCCGAACGGATAACCGATTCCCGAAACTCTTTTACGAGACCCCCAACGAGACTCAAAATCCCAAACAATTCAATTCAACAATATCCCGAAGGAAATCGACACACTAATCACCCCAAACCTCCCCAAATGAATCAAACCGGATTTCCCCAGCAGGCCGCGGCTCGCGCCGCTAAGCCCCTGCACTTCGCGCCGCGCCTACGCTTTCCTGCGAGTCGCGCCGCGCCCCCCTGCGCGTCGCGCCGCGATCATGCGCCTGCACCCATCCCTGACCTTCGAACTTCATAGCTGAACCAGGGGAAACTCTCCCCTTTTTAGACGATTTCCAGCCCAAAAACACACGAAATTACTATACAAAGCCTCATATATTACAGAAACCAATTCCCATACACAACACAACATAACTCAACACTTAGCTACTCAAAATCAAGGGTTCTTACCTTCGAGACCTCAAGAACACAAGGAAGAAGATGGTGAAGATGAATTCCACAATCTCACAACCAATTCTGGGATTGGAAGTAGGCTTCTTCAGTTGGAGCTCACACAAACACACACACTTTCACACTTAGGTTTTTCTTAAAATGAGGGTAAGGAGATAAGAATGAAAGGAAGCAGCTTCTATATACGTATCTATTCTCATCCGGTCCCGAACCCATTAAATCCGAACCCGATATCACTTTTTCACAAATTATATCAATAGGACCCAATTAAATCCACGATCTCAAAGAGATAATTAATCCACTAATTGTTAGCTCAGGGACACGTATCACTCGGTTTCGACACGTTAAATCCACGAAATGGAATTTAATTGGAACACGCAATAATTATTAAAATAATGAGCCAATAAATTAAATCCACGTACCAGGCTCAAATCCGGGATGTTACATTAAACAACACCACAAGGGACCTGTTAAGTCAGTTGTAACAATATATTGTGTCAATAACTGTTTGATTCTATAAAACCAAATTTTATAATTTTTGCAATATTCGAATCCCATTTCGGACCATAGCAAAATTTTGAACCACAACTAAGTTCGAACCCAACTCTGGTTCGAACCTAATCCAATTTCGGACCAAATCCGAATCCGGACCCATTCGGTTTCCAACACTTAGAATATATTTTGCTAACCTTCGAATAACTTTTATTATTTTATGTGTTGTCTATGTATTTCATTCAGTATATTCGAGTTTAGAGAGTGGGGTTTCGAATCTATATAATTAGAATCATCAAATTTGAACCTATATTCGAATATAGTACCAAATTCAACTCCAATGCTAAATTCTAAGACAACAAATTCGAATATGGTCTTAAGTTCGAACCCCTATCTTCGAATTTAGGGTTAAAGTCGAATGAGAAGCCTTAAATTCGAATCCATAATAGAATTTGGGGGTTAACTCGAAGCCCAGATTCGATTTTAGCACAAATTCGAGTTTGTTCTTGACTTTTCGAATTTGTTCTTGGCATTCTCGAATTTGTTCATATTTACAGCTTTAAATCATACATTTCTAAGTCTAAAAATCACGAATATGTTAAGTATTAAGCCTAGTTCCGATTCTATTACACATACTCTATCATATTCTAGTTAAAGCTCAAGCTAAATTAGCTTTAAATCACATGAAATGGTAAATTCGAATATCTTATCTAAAAACCGAAAGTATAAAAGCTTAAAAGGTCGATTCTTACCTCAAATCCATATGAAATCGCACGCAAAATAGCAGATTCTCGTAGTAGTCTCCGAGATCTTTCCGATGACGTATAGAACTCGATAATCGGCCGGTCAGTTTGAGAGGAAATCTAGAGAGAGAGTAGAGAGAGAAAGTAGAGAGAGTAGAGAATTCTAGAGAGAGAGAGTAGAGAATTCTAGAGAGAGAGAGAGAGGGAATGATGAAATGAAAGAGTATTTGACCTTTTATTCCCATCTTTCCTCATTTTGCACATTTCACCCCTCAACTTATCCGGTTCCATAAAATACTGATTTTATAAAATAAAAAAGTTCTATCTTTTATTTATTATCCTTAATAATTATTTTCACTTAATAATTTAAAAACTCTAAATTTCCATATAATGCAACCAACTTTCATAATCTATCCAAATTTCGTATCACTTCATAATTCAGCTTAAAATGCATTAATTTAAATTAATAAACCTCAAATACAATAATTAAAATCTGAGGATGTTACAGTATGGGCTCCACCACGCTCAAACTTCGTCATCGAAGTTATTCAGATCCAAATAGTTGTGGATATTTCTTCAACATCTCGGACTTAGTCTCCCATGTATGATTCGCTCCCTTATGATGCTTCCAACATACAAGCACCATTTCTATCTCTTTGCTCCTCAACTTCTTTATCTTTGTATCTAACACACACTCCGGCTCCTCAACATACTGTAGCCTTTCATCAACTTGCAGCTCAGTGTGGTCAGCCCAATCCTCATTCTCAATAGTAAAGGATTTCCTAAGGTTCCCCACATGGAACACCGGGTGTATGCCCGACATTTCTTTAGGCAACTCTAACCGATAAGACTGGTTTCCAACTTTTTCGACAATCAAGAATGGTCCGAAGAATCTCGGAGCCAACTTTCCTCTCTTCATGAAACGAGTAACACCTCTCATTGGTGATACTTTCATATATACCCAATCATTTACCTCAAAACTGATTGGTTTGTGCCTTTTGTCATAATAACTTTTCTGGCGATCCTGGGCCGCTTTCATATTCTGTCTAATCAACTGTATCTTCTAGTTTGTTTCTTGAAGCAATGTCGGCCCAGCAATCGGTGTTTCACCAGTTTCCCTCCAACAAGTAGGAGTCCTACACCTTCTCCCATATAAAGCCTCAAATGGCGCCTTCTTTATTGTTGCGTGATAGCTGTTGTTATACGAAAACTCTATCAGTGGCAGATGATCGTCCCAATTGCCACCGAGATCCAATATACACGATCGCATCATATCTTCAAGTGTCAGGATAGTCCTTTCACTTTGACCATCGGTTTGCGGACGGTATGCGGTACTCATAGAAATCCTCGTACCCAATCCTTCTTGCAAAGCCGACCAAAAATTTGAAGTAAATCGGCTATCTCGATCCGATACTATGGACTTAGGCACTCCATGCCTAGAAACAATCTCGTCCATGTAAATTTGAGCCAACTTATCTAACGCATAACTTTTCTGAATTGGTATAAAGTGTGCCGACTTAGTTAATTTATCGACTATCACCCAAACTGCATCGTGTTGACGCCAAGTCTTCGGCAGTTTTGTAACAAAATCCATAGTTATGTGCTCCCACTTCCATTCCGGAATGGGAAGCGGTTGTAGACTGCCATATGGTTGCTGGTGTTCGGCTTTCACAAGTCGGCAAGTCCTACATCGTTCAATGTACTGGCCGATATCCTTCTTCCATCCCGGCCACCAGAAGTCCGCCTTAAGTTCATTGTACACCTTTGTGCTCCCGGGATGTACAGAAAACTTGGATTGATGTGCCTCTTCAATGATCACTCGTCTCATTCCACCAAACTTCGGCACCCAAATCCTCCCGTATACACCTTTCAATCCCGACTCACTTGTTTCCATTATCTTCATCACCAATGTTTTCTTCCTTCAAAGCTTCCACTTGAGCAGCTTTAACATCATTAATTATTGTGGAAGTTAACATCGTGGACGTCATCATATAGCAACAATCCTTAGCATAAGATTTGCGACTCAAAGCATCGGCTACTACATTAGCCTTTCCCGGGTGATAAAGGATTTCGCAATCATAATCCTTTATTAATTCCATCGATCGTCTCTGCCTCATATTGAGTTCTTTCTGGCTGAAGATGTATTTTAAACTCTTATGGTCCGTGTATAACTGACACTTAGTTCCATACAGATAGTGTCTCCACAATTTCAGTGCAAAAGTAACAGCTGTCAACTCAAGATCATGAGTTGAGTAATTCTTTTCATGTTACTTAAGCTGTCTCGAGGCGTACGCTATAACGTTTCCCCGCTGCAGCAGTACAGCACCTAACCCTAGCCTTGAAGCATCTGTGTACACCACAAAATCCTCATTGCCTTCCGATAGAGCAAGTATTGCTGCTTCACTTAGTGTTTTCTTCAAGATCTCAAATGCTTCTTGCTGTACAGTTTCCCATACGAATGGTGCATTCTTCTTTGTTAGTGCAGTCAAAGGAACTGCAATCTTTGAAAAGTCCTTTATAAACCTCCTATAGTAGCCCGCTAGTCCAAGAAAACTCCTAACTTCTGTAGCTGAACGAGGCGGCTCCCAATTCTTTATCGCTTCTACCTTAGCCAGATCTACTGAAATCCCAGCTCCTGAAATCACATGTCCTAGAAACTGTATCTGTTGTAGCCAAACTCACACTTTGAGAATTTGGCATACAACTTCTCTTTTCTTAGTAATTCCAGCAATTCCTTTAAATGATCAGCATGTTCGGCCTCAGACTTAGAGTACACCAGAATGTCATCAATGAATACAATCACAGCCTTATCTAGCATCGGTCTACAAACCCTATTCATTAAGTCCATAAAGACAGCCGGCGCATTGGTTAACCCGAAAGGCATAACAAAAAACTCATAATGCCCACAACGTGTCCTAAATGCTGTCTTAGGCACATCTTCTTCTCGTACTTTCAACTGATGGTACCCCGACCTCAAATCAATATTGGAGAACACGCTAGCCCCATGTAGTTGATCAAACAAGTCATCTATCCTTGGCAGTGAATACTTGTTCTTAATAGTCAACTTATTCAGCTCCCGGTAGTCAATACACATTCTCATCATGCCATCCTTCTTCTTAACAAACAATACCGGAGCTCCCCACGGTGATGAACTCGGTCGAATGAAGCCCTTATCCAACAACTCCTGGAGTTGTTTCATCATCTCTTGCATTTCGGTAGGAGCAAGGCGATAAGGAGAACGAGCTACTGGTGCAGCTCCCGGGATCAAATCAATACGGAACTTCACTTGTCTCTCAGACGGCACGCCAGACAAGTCTTCCGGAAACACATCCGGGAACTGTGAAACAACAGGCACATCGGCCAAAGTCTTCTTCTCAGCCTTGGCATCAATAGTATATGCCAGATAGGCGTCACACCCCTTAGCAACAAGCTTTCGAGCTTTTGCAATGGTCAGTAACCACAGATACCCACTTCTCCTATCCCCGTATATATAGATCTCACGCCCCTCCGGAGTAGTTATCTTTATCATTCGCTTCTTACACACTATATGGGCTTCATTCTCAATCAACCAGTCCATCCCGACTATCACATGAAACTCACTGAATTCGATTGGAATCAGGTACAAATTGAAGACTACATCTTCAATCACTAATGTGCAGTTACGGTATACGTGATCTACTTTGACTAGAGTGTTGCTAGCAGTTTCTATGTCAAGTACAACAGATAATCTACACAGTGGCATGACAAGTCGTTGCGCAAAAACAGTAGACACAAAGGACCGGTTGGTAACCGAATAAAAAAGAACTCGTGCAGGCAAGGAATTTACAATAAACGTACCCGTAACCACCTCCGGGTTTTCCCTTGCCTCCTCTGCCGTAATTTGAAATGCACGAGCCGGTGCCCTTTGTGGCTGGTTCAGGCGGTTGACTGAACCACCACTAGATCCTCCAGATGATCGGGTCGATGATGGAGCAGCAGCTGCTGGAGCATTCTTCCTACAGTTCCTACTATAGTGTTGTGAAGACCACCCCTCATGGAGCGGTAGACACGAGTCTAGGACCCACATCATGCAATACGATCAAACTAAGATAGAGTAATTAAGTGCGAAATTATAAATTACTATACAAAATATTAGGATTTAATTTTAATACAAATTACCGATTTTAAATTAAACTTATAAAGGGTACTATCTAATCTAGTTTATGTCATCACACAATCAAGATAAATCTACCCAGAACACCACAATATCATCATCCAATCTGTACCAAAATGGTTTGCTGAGTAGAGGTCTATGAAAACTTCACTTGATTCTTGATAGACCTAAGAACTAGGTCCAGCAGGTGACTTTCCTTTATCTTTTCCTGTAAAAATTATAATGTAGCAACCGTAAGCAATGCTTAGTGAGTAAATAGATTTTCAAATTAAACATGCATTGTCAAGCGGATCATCATAAGTCTAGCGTGATATGTCAAGGTTGCCGCTACAGCCGCTCATGATTGAGACATAGAAGTCATAGAGTCGGATGATGCTCAAGCCACGCTCACGCTTAAATCGTGGGGATCAGCCACATACTGGGCTAGCTACCAGTAAATCAACGTGGCGGAACATCGGAGGTCATTACCAAGTTCAATAGAACTGGTGAAATAGCCCGGTCTAGAACAATAGACCAATCAGGGCTAATCAAGCTGAATCAATATGTCAAGTATATGCAATGATGAGGCATACGTAATCAAGTCATGATAGCAATAGTCTCAAAGCAATGTCAGAAATGAACTGTGAATACAATATCATATGAAGTGATAAGTCAAATAGCTATCATGATCCACTGGGCAACACCGAACCATAGTGTGCACAGGTCACAATCCAGCTGATAATATGAATGTCAAATCAACCTAGCATCAACAATATGTCTCAACCGGAAATTTAAGCATGTTAAATCTGAATATCTATAACTCACAGATCTGGGTCTTTATCAAACAGATGTAAAATCTGCCACCTGAGTTATCTCAGGATTTTATCTTTGTCAATCTGTTCTCTGTCAATTCAAATCTTTGACCCGCTTTAATCTTTAAATCAATGTATCTATGTTCAGAATTTCACTGAACCTGTCCAGAATTATCATGTCAATATCATCGTCTTTTATCTTTAAAGTCTTTATTTTATCTGATTCTGATAACTTGTTTATTCACAAATCATTCTTTGTTTCATAAATTCTCAAGGGTCAATATATATATATATATATATATATATATATATATATATATATATATATATATATATATATATATATATATATATATATATATATATACTCATTTTGCTAACTATTTCGTTATTTTATGCGTTGTCTATGTATTTTATTCAATATATTCGAATTTAAGGAGTGGGTTTCGAATTTATAAATTAAATTCGAATAGGAATGTAAATTCGAAGGCATTAATTCGAATAAAAGACTAAATTCGAATATATATATATATATATATATATATATATATATATATATATATATATATATATATATATATATATATATATATATATATATATATATGCTAAATTCAATTCATGTAGCTAAAGTCAAACCTTTCATTTGAGAATACATTAAATTCAAAGACATAATTACATTCGAATCCTTTCATTTCGAATTTAATGTCAAACTCAATTCTCATTCGAATTTAATGGACAAAATCGAACTCCTTAGCTAAATTCGAATCCTCATTCGAACTTATGGTCAAAATCGAAGTCTATATTCGAGTTTAGCTAAAAATCGAGTTTGTTCTATTTATTTCGAGTTTGTTCTTGGCATTCTCGAATTTATTCATATTTTCAGCTTTAAATCATACATTTCTAGGCCTAAAATCACGAATATGTTACGTAATAAACCTATGTTTGATTATATTATACATATTCTAGTTAAAACTCAAGTTAAATTAACTTTAATCACACCAAAATAATTAAATTCGAATTTATTCTTAAATCTGAAAATATAAAAGCTAAAAGAGTCGATTTTTACCTTGAATTTGTGTTGATTGTTTGTTGATTAGTAATTGTAACTCTGTCCTTGCTTCAATCTTCGAATTTATTACAAATTATGGTGAATTTTTGAGAGTTTTTAGAGAGAGAGAGTAGAGAGAGTGTGTGTAGAGAGAGAGAGTAAAGTGATTAATGAATAATAAATCTCGTTTATATACTTCATCTAGTTATATTTGCTACTTAACCCACTTTCATTTTTGTATATTATATCTCTTTTATTTAATTATCTTTAATAATTTATTAATTCATAATATAAATATTTATATAATTTAATTAAATATTTCAAAACTTAATTAAATTATAATTCAAATAATGTAATAATATTACATTATCGGTTCAAATACTAAATTTTAAGACTAGATCAAAAGTTAGGTTGTTACAGAATGGGCTCCACCACGCACAAACTTCGTCCCCGAAGTTAGCTATGTTCGAACAGACTGGGATATGTTGCTTTCATGACATCTTCAGATTCCCAAGACTGATGCGAACCTTTGTGGTGTTTCCACTGGACAAGCACCATCTGTATATCTTTATTTGTAAGCTTCTTGATCTTCGAGTCCAGAATACATTCTGGCTCTTCAACCACTCGAAGCTTTTCATCAATCTGCAAGTTAACGTGTGGTATTTGAACTTCTCTCTCGTCTGCTAAGCTCTTTCTCAGGTGACTGACATGGAATACAAGATGTATCACAGATAAGTCCGCTGGTAGTTCAAGATGATAAGATTGATTTCCTATCTTTTCCACAATCTTGAACGGGCCGATGAATCT
Source organism: Centrapalus pauciflorus (assembly GCA_020465985.1). Lineage (NCBI taxonomy): Eukaryota > Viridiplantae > Streptophyta > Magnoliopsida > Asterales > Asteraceae > Centrapalus > Centrapalus pauciflorus. The sequence continues at coordinate 570,382 of JAANYP010002891.1, read as the reverse complement.
CGGAGCTAGCTTGTTTCTCTTTATGAATCTTACCACATTCTTCATTGGGGATACTTTCAGCATCACCCAATCGTTAACAGCAAAACTGATAGATATGTGTCGATTGTCATAATATGACTTTTGCCTGCTTTGAGCTTCAAGAATGAACCTTCTGACGAGTTGAATCTTCTCATGAGTCAACTGTAGAAGGGCAGGACCCGCTATTGGCGATTCGCCTGTTTCACGCGAACAGGTAGGAGTTCTGCACTTTCTTCCATACAAAGCTTCAAATGGAGTCATCTTGATCGTTGAATGATAACTGTTATTATATGAGAATTCGACCAAAGGCAAGTGGTCATCCCAGTTACCACCTAGATCAAGAACACAGGCACGAAGCATATCTTCGAGAGTTAAGATAGTACGCTCACTCTGGCCATCTGCATTAGGATGATAAGCAGTACTCATAGAGATCCGAGTACCCATCCCGTCTTGTAGAGCTTGCCAGAATCTGGATGTGAAACGACTATCACGATCAGATACGATAGATTTCGGCACACCATGTCGAGAAATTAATTATGTGATGTATATATGTGCCAATCTATCAAGAGAATACATCTCTTTCATCGGTATGAAGTGAGCTGACTTCGTTAATCGGTCCACGACTACCCAGATGGAGTCGTGCTGTCTCTTGGTTTTCGGTAACTTCGTGATGAAGTCCATTGTTATATGCTCCCACTTCCACTCAGGAACTGGCAGTGGTTGCATATCCCCGAAGGGTTTCTGATGATCTGCCTTAACCATTTGACATATTTTAGCAGCTTTCAACATAATGACCGATGTCTTTCTTCATTCCTGGCCACCAATAATCGGCTTTCAGATCAAAATACATCTTTGAGCTGCCAGGATGAAAATATAATTTGGACTGGTGGGCTTCAGATAGAAGAGTGTTGCGAATAGAACCATATTTAGGAATCCAGATTCGGTTTCCCTGGAGACAGTGAAGCCCCAAATGGTTCAGAGATAGAAATTGAAGTTGCCCTTTAAGATTTTCAGAACCGATATTCTCTTCTTTCAACGCTTCGACTTGAGTAGATCTAATGTCTTCAATAAGATCGGAAGAGAATACAACAGGAGTCAGGGCATAGCAACACTTTTCCGGGTATGTCTTTCTACTCAAAGCATCCGCGACCACATTAGCTTTGCCGGGATGATATAGGATCTCGCAATCATAGTCCTTGATAAGCTCCAAGGACCGTCGTTGTTTCATATTCAGATCCTTTTGAGTAAAAAGATGTTTGAGACTCTTATGATCTGACACCGAGTCCCATTAAGACAATGACGCCAGATCTTTAGTGCAAAGGTAACGGCAGCCAACTCAAGATCATGAGTTGGTTCACTTTTCTCGTAATCCTTCAATTGCCTTGATGCGTAGGCAATGACTTTTTCCCTTTGCATTAGAACACATCCTAAGCCAGTACCAGATGCGTCGCTGTAAACGACAAAATCATCGTTGCCCTCTGGTAAGGCTAGGATCGGCGCTTGAATAAGCTTTTGCTTCAGAGTTTCAAATGCCTCTTGCTGTTTATCTGCCCATACAAAAGGTGTATTCTTTGGTGTTAGCATCGTAAGTGGCACAGCAATCTTTGAGAAGTCCTTTATGAATCGCCGATAATAGCCGGCCAATCCAAGGAAACTTCTTATTTCTGAGGCATTGCGAGGCGTTTGCCATTTCTGAACAGCCTCGACTTTGGAAGGGTCGACTGAGATTCCTTCGCCAGATATAACATGACCAAGGAATTGGATCTATTAAAGAAATCAAGGTGAAATTTCAAGTTTTGTTTGAAACAAAGAACGCTTAGGAATAACTCAAGACAATATAAAGTTGTACCTGTCTGAGCCAGAATTCGCACTTAGAAAATTTTGCATAGAGTCTTTCCTTTCTCAATAACTATAGCAATTTTCGCAGATGAATAGAATGATCAGCCTCCGTTTTGGAGTAAATCAGAATATCGTCTATGAATACGATAACTGACTTATCCAACATCGGTCTGCACACGCGATTCATGAGGTCCATGAACGCCGCTGGTGCATTTGTTAAGCCGAACGGCATCACGAGAAATTCATAATGACCGTATCTTGTTCGGAAGGCTGTCTTTGGAATATCCTCATCTCTTACTTTCAACTGATGATACCCAGAACGAAGATCAATCTTGGAGAAATAACTTGCTCCTTGTAGCTGATCGAATAAATCATCAATTCTGGGCAGAGGATACTTATTCTTAATGGTGACTTTGTTCAACTCGCGGTAATCGATGCACATTCGCAGTGTTCCGTCTTTCTTCTTAACGAATAAGACTGGTGCACCCCACGAAGATGAACTCGGTCGGATAAATCCCTTTTCTAACAGCTCTTGCAACTGCTTTGACATTTCCTGCATTTCTGCAGGTGCAAGTCTGTAGGGAACTTTGGCGATGGGAGCCGCACCAGGAACCAAGTCAATTCCGAACTCGACTTGACGTTCCGGTGGCACTCCAGAAATATCATCAGGGAATACGTCTGGGAACTCACAGACGATTGGAATATCAGTTAAGTATTTCTTTTGGGCTTCAGAGTTAGATTCAGACGAGACGTAGCATAAATAAGATTGATGACCCTTAGACAGATATTTATGAGCTTTTTCAACTGAAATGAAGCAGTAAGCACCTTTTCGCTTCTCGCCTTTGATTTCCAATACTCGGCCGTCTGAAGACCTAATTCTAATGATTCGCCGATTGCAAACAATCGTAGCCTCGTTATTCATTAGCCAGTCCATGCCGATAATGACGTCGAACTCTTTTAACGGAATAGGAATGAGATCAAGGTTGAATACGATGTTATCGACGAGTAGAGTGCAGTTTCGATATACAGAATCAACCATAACATAGTTGTTATTGGATGTCTCAATGTCAAGTACTACGGGAAGCTTCGATGGGGACTTATATAATCTTTGTGCAAAAGATGTTGATATGAAAGAACGACTAGCACCGGAATCGAATAATACGCGAGCAGGGATTGAGTTAAGCAGGAACGTACCGGTAACTACGTCAGGTGTTTCTTTTGCTTCCTCGGCTGTTATTTGAAAAGCTCGAGTCCTTGCGGTCGGAGTTGCTGCTGAACTTTTCATTGTAGATCCTCCCGCTGACGACTGTAACTGACCTCGTTGCCCGCTGTGACACTGATACATGAAGTGTCCTCGTTTCCCACACTTCGCACATCCGAGTCCTCGCTGTGGACACTCTTCGCTACTGTGACCAATTCTGTTGCAAGCAAAACATGTGACGTCGTCTGGGTTACACAACCCCATGTGTAACTTTCTGCATCTCTTGCAGAATCATGGCTCGTTCGTTAAAGAGTAGGCTTGTGCTTTCTGTGGCATACTGTACTGCTGAGATTGCTGAGGTTGCTGGGACTGAGATTTGTTTGGCCTGAAGAATCTGTTGAATCTCTGTTTCCTTGGGGGAGATGGACACGTCGGGTTCGTTGACGGAGCATAAAGCTGATAGTCGTACTCTAGATATCCCCACTCGATCTGTCTAGCCGCTTCAACCATTTCCAAGTAACTCTTATACTTTATTGCGCTCATCGGATGACAGTATCTCGGGTTAAGCCCGACGCGAAATCTATTCATCTTTCTTTCCTCAGTAGCTACTTGATACGAGGAGTAGCCACACAGTCGTGAGAATTCATGCTCGTATTCATCAACAATTTTGGTTCCTTGAGTCAGCTGCATCAATTGTACTTCCACTTTGTCTCGCTGGTCGACCGGACAATACTTCGCGTTAAACATGTCTAAGAACTGCTCCCATTCTAGAGTCTGTATTACTTCTTCTCCGTATATGCTTCTCTGAGTCTTCCACCATGCACGGGCAGCACCAACGAACAACGCAGAAGCATAGCTCACTCTTTTCGATTCTAAGCAATCAGAGATTCTGAAAATCTCTTCGGTATGGCTGATCCAATCCATCGCCTGAATTGGATTTACTGTACCCTCAAAATTAAGGGCACCGCTCGCTTTAAAATCCTTGAACTTACAGCCTTTAGGCTGCACGATTTGGGTTTCAGGGGTAGAGTTATCAGAATCAGTTTCATCGTTCTGGACTTGTTTATCTTTTCGCTTATTTCTTTTATCATCACGTCTTTTAGCTTCGGCCTCATCTCTGGCCTGAAACTGTTCTTGCATTATTTTATTTTGTTGCTCAGAGTGTTGGGCTAACAATTGTTGCATCATTTCAAACATTTGTTGTGGGGTCATGTTGTTTGGCATGTCACCTGATCCTGATCCTGACATCTTAACTAAAAATTAAAATCATTCAACTATCAGTTTATAGACTTAGATCTATGTACCCTTTTTCCCATCCTAATAGTCTGTACATCCTATCTCAGTTCAAACCACCTAAATGATTGATACATATGTATTGCTTCAGTTTGAGACCAAGTATACTCACGTAATACTTGATTCACTCAAACTATGGGCTCTGATACCATCCTGTGAAGACCACCCCTCACGGGGCGGTAGACACGAGTCTAGGTCCCACATCATGCAATACGATATCAATCAAACTAAGATAGAGTAATTAAGTGCGGAATTATAAATTACAGTACAAAATATTAGGATTTAAATTTAATACAAATTACCGATTTTAAATTAAGCTTATAAAGGGTACTATCTAATCTAGTTTATGTCATCACACAATCAAGATAAATCTACCCAGAACACCACAATATCATCATCCAATCTGTACCAAAATGGTTTGCTGAGTAGAGGTCTATGAAAACTTCACTTGATTCTTGATAGACCTAAGAACTAGGTCCAACAGGTGACTTTCCTTTATCTTTTCCTGTAAAAATTATAATGTAGCAACCGTAATCAATGCTTAGTGAGTAAATAGATTTTCAAATTAAACATGCATTGTCAAGCGGATCATCATAAGTCTAGCGTGATATGTCAAGGTTGCCGCTACAGCCACTCCTGATTGAGACATAGAAGTCATAGAGTCGGATGATGCTCAAGCCACGCTCACGCTTAAATCGTGGGGATCAGCCACATACTAGGCTAACTACCAGTAAATCAACGTGGCGGAACATCGGAGGTCATTACCAAGTTCAATAGAACTGGTGAAATTGCCAGGTCTAGAACAATAGACCAATCAGGGCTAATCAAGCTGAATCAATATGTCAAGTATATGCAATGATGAGGCATACGTAATCAACTCATGATAGCAATAGTCTCAAAGCAATGTCAGAAATGAACTGTGAATGCAATATCATATGAAGTGATAAGTCAAATAGCTATCATGATCCACTGGGCAACACCGAACCATAGTGTGCACAGGTCACAATCCAGCTGATAATATGAATGTCAAATCAACCTAGCATCAACAATATGTCTCAACCGGAAATTTAAGCATGTTAAATCTGAATATCTATAACTCACAGATCTGGGTCTTTATCAAACAGATGTAAAATCTGCCACCTGAGTTATCTCAGGATTTTATCTTTGTCAATCTGTCAATTCAAATCTTTGACCCGCTTTAATCTTTAAATCAATGTATCTATGTTCAGAATTTCACTGAACCTGTCCAGAATTATCATGTCAATATCATCATCTTTTATCTTTAAAGTCTTTATTTTATCTGATTCTGATAACTTGTTTATTCACAAATCATTCTTTGTTTCATAAATTCTCAAGGGTCAATATATATATATATATATATATATATATATATATATATATATATATATATATATATATATATATATATATATATATATATATATATATATATATATATATATATATATATATACTCATTTTGCTAACTATTTCGTTATTTTATGCGTTGTCTATGTATTTTATTCAATATATTCGAATTAAAGGAATGGGTTTCGAATTTATATAATTAAATTCGAATATATTAATAATTTGGAAGGCCTAAATTCGAAGGCTTAATGTGACTAAATTCGAATCATGGGGATTAAATTCGAAGCATTCCCTTTTAATATATATATATGCTAAATTCAATTCATGTAGCTAAACTCAAACCTTTCATTTGAGAATACATTAAATTCAAAGACATAATTAAATTCGAATCCTTTCATTTCGAATTTAATGTCAAACTCAATTCTCATTCGAATTTAATTGACAAAATCGAACTCCTTAGCTAAATTCGAATCCTCATTCGAACTTATGGTCAAAATCGAAGTCTATATTCGAGTTTAGCTAAAAATCGAGTTTGTTCTATTTATTTCGAGTTTGTTCTTGGCATCGTCGAATTTGTTCATATTTTCAGCTTTAAATCATACATTTCTAGGCCTAAAATCACGAATATGTTACGTAATAAACCTAAGTTTGATTATATTATACATATTCTAGTTAAAACTCAAGTTAAATTTACTTTAATCACACCAAAATAATTAAATTCGAATTTATTCTTAAATCTCTTGAATTTGCGTTGATTGTTTGTTGATTAGTAATTGTAACTCTGTCCTTGCCTCAATCTTCGAATTTATTACAAATTATGGTGAATTTTAGAGAGTTTTTAGAGAGAGAGTAGAGAGAGAGTGTGTGTAGAGAGAGAGAGAGAGTAAAGTGATTAATGAATAATAAATCTCGTTTATATACTTCATCTAGTTATATTTGCTACTTAACCCACTTTTATTTTTGTATATTATATCTCTTTTATTTAATTATCTTTAATAATTTATTAATTCATAATATAAATATTTATATAATTTAATTAAATATTTCATAACTTAATTAAATTATAATTCAAATAATGTAATAATATTACATTATCGGTTCAAATACTGAATTTTAAGACTAGATCAAAAGTTAGGTTGTTACAAGTGTCCCCATACCCCACACTTATAGCAAGCATCGGCTTTTCGTGGACACTCGCTCTGAAAATGGCCCAATTCTCCACAGCAAAAGCAAGCGCGTCCATTAGTACACTTGCCAAAGTGTTCCAGATGACACTTATTGCAATACTGCGGCTCAGTGTTGATGGGATAGGCACAAGCACGACCAGAAGACCCAGACTGTCGGCGATAAGACTGTTGCGGCGAGTACTGCGACGAGCGAGAAGAACCAGAGTAGCCACCTTCGCGTTGACGTTTCGGTGGTGACAGTTGTGTTGGGTTGGTGGAAGCAGCAGCGGACCCAATTGAGTAACCCGACATAATCAGAATCTGTTCTAGATTTCTGGCAGCCTCAAGTAAACCAGCAAATGTAGGGTAGCGAACGTTGCTCATAACCCTTCTGATTTCAATATCCAGACCAGCCTCGAACCTGGTCACCTTCCTTTCTTCGGTATCAACTTGATGAGGCGCAAACAGACTCAGCCTCGTGAATTCCATTGCATATTGGGACACAGTCTTAGTCCCCTGCATCAACGACATGAACTTAGCCTCCAGTCTTCGGCGCTCATCAACCGGACAATACTGCTGAGTGAACAGATCAGTGAACTCAGCCCACGTCATAACAGTCACTTTCTCCAAGGTTAAGGCATTAACCATGGAATTCCACCACATGATTGTGTTGTTAGTGAACATCGCAGTAGCATACCGAACCATGTCCTTCTCAGCACAGTCGCTCATTCGGAATGTTCGTTCGGTTGCCGTTATCCATTCCAGTGCGGCAACAGCATCACCCAATCCATTAAACTCCACAGCACCATTTCCTTTGAAATCCTTAAACCGACAACCTTTGGGTTTGTTAGACGACCCAGTGTTGTCATCTTGTTCCTCATTGTTGCCCCCTTCTTTTTCCTTATTTTTCCTCTTCTCTTCTCTTCTCTTAGCTTCGACCTCATCTCGAGCCCAAAACTGATCTTGAATCATCTTGTTCTGCTCAGCCATCATAGCTAGCATCATCTCCCTTGTTTCTTCGGGTGTCATTCTCCTCCAGACATGTTCTGAAATATAAAACATATAACTTGTTTAGTAACATGTCATTTATTTAAAGACATCACCCAATTGTCCCGTATGAAAGTCAATTTCCTATAATTACTAGATCGTAAACCTATCTTAGTTCAGATCATTACATAAACCACTACATATTATCACTTAATGTTTGAGACCAAGACCTCACGGACACTTGAATCTCAAACTACTGCTCTGATACCATCTCATGTGACACCCTTGCCACATTAACCACCAATTACAAGACACCCAGGATTAATCACCAATATACAATAACATAATGATCTGATAACTTAGCTAAAGTGCGGAAGCATTAAAAATACATAAATAAAGTAATACAACAATGTCAAACACCCTACGGTGCTACAAGGTACCAAATCTAAGTCTACATACTCAATTCGATATTATAACATCCAGAATATATTACAACATTGTCCCAAAGCACAATTACCGATTGAGTAGTAGATATCTTCCAAGAACTTCACAACAACCTAGCTAGAAGGTCCGGCAGCAGACTTCCCTTTTCCTGTAAAAATAAACAACTGAGGGATAAGCGAATGCTTAGTGAATACACAGATTACGCATTTTTTAAATCTTTATGAAGCCTCAAGAGAAACACTGATGACAAACATCGTATACCCTCTTCGTACACCAAGTACGGAACAAGAGCCGCAGCTCCTTCGAGCCCAAACCTTGGCATAAAACACACCATCTGAGACAACCATACCATCGGGGATGACTTACTGCCTACCAGAACCTCGGAGGGATCAGCTCCGGGTCATATAGCGCAGTAACATCGGAGTAATTGATGCGACCCACCGGTCCATCACTAGATGCACAACAAAAGAACGGACATGCAACAAGATCAATGTGCATCTAAATCTACGCAAGTTAGTAGAGTTCCAAACGATAATGAAGCAACATGTCTCAACAGGCAAAGCTAACATAAAGAAGATATAAACATGCGAAATCTAATGTACTCACAGTGGGTGCGTAAATAAACTTCAAATATTATTATTTCTCCTCGGAATTTCAACCGGATCCACAAAGTACCCCACTGTGGGTTAAACAACACCACAAGGGACCTGTTAAGTCAGTTGTAACAATATATTGTGTCAATAACTGTTTGATTCTATAAAACCAAATTTTATAATTTTTGCAATATTCGAATCCCATTTCGGACCATAGCTAAATTTTGAACCACAACTAAGTTCGAACCCATCTCTGGTTCGAACCTAATCCAATTTCGGACCAAATCCGAATCCGGACCCATTCGGTTTCCAACACTTAGAATTTATTTTGCTAACCTTCGAATAACTTTTGTTATTTTATGCGTTGTCTATGTGTTTCATTCAATATATTCGAGTTTAGAGAGTGGGGTTTCGAATCTGTATAATTAGAATCATCAAATTTGAACCTATATTCGAATATAGTACCAAATTCAACTCCAATGCTAAATTCTAAGACAACAAATTCGAATATGGTCTTAAGTTCGAACCCCTGTCTTCGAATTTAGGGTTAAAGTCGAATGAGAAGCCTTAAATTCGAATCCATAATCGAATTTGGGGGTTAAACTCGAAGCCCAGATTCGATTTTAGCACAAATTCGAGTTTGTTCTTGACATTTCGAATTTGTTCTTGGCATTCTCGAATTTGTTCATATTTACAGCTTTAAATCATACATTTCTAAGTCTAAAAATCACGAATATGTTAAGTATTAAGCCTAGTTTCGATTCTATTACACGTACTCTATCATATTCTAGTTAAAGCTCAAGCTAAATTAGCTTTAAATCACATGAAATGATAAATTCGAATTTCTTATCTTAAAAACCGAAAGTATAAAAAGGTCGATTCTTACCTCAAATTCGTATGAAATCGCACGCAAAATAGCAGATTCTCGTAGTACTCTCCGAGATCTTTCCGATGACGTATAGAACTCGATAATCGGCCGGTCAGTTTGAGAGGAAATCTAGAGAAAGTAGAGAGAGAGTAGAGAATTCTAGAGAGAGAGAGAGAGGGAATGATGAAATGAAAGAGTATTTGACCTTTTATTCTCATCTTTCCTCATTTTGCACATTTCACCCCTCAACTTTTCAGGTCCATTAAATACTGATTTTATAAAATAAAAAAGTTCTATCTTTTATTTATTATCCTTAATAATTATTTTCACTTAATAATTTAAAAACTCTAAATTTCCATATAATGCAACCAACTTTCATAATCTATCCAAATTTCGTATCACTTCATAATTCAGCTTAAAATGCATTAATTTAAATTAATAAACCTCAAATACAATAATTAAAATCTGAGGATGTTACACAATGTACTTTTAAATGTCAGTTGTTAACATAACAAACTTATATACGCATTTAGTCACTGAATTTTAATTGATTAAATAAGTAGTGGACTTAGTAAATAATAGAGATGAGAATACTGATAAATAGACAACGTACTTTTATATCAGGAATCTAGTGGTTCAATTGAGACGTGTGACTCTTGGTAGTGCTTTCAGTTGATATCGAGTTGTTGTTTGGCGAGTACAGATTGCAAGCACTAAGAGTAATTGATTTAATTTCGCGAATAATTATTTATGATATATTTGTACTAGATATCTATTTTATTTGTATTGCCATGCTTATCGATTTATTGTCATGACTTTCATCACCATGAGCTATTATATGAGAACCCTTTTTTTCCCGGCATGCATATTGTGTATCTATGTGATGGTTGCATGCCTGTGTGGCTGCATGTTATTTTTATAAGCTGTAAGTCGGGAGTGCCGCAAGCTGTGTTACTGTGTATGCATTGCTGGGAAGGTCGGATGCTACACAAGCTACCTATTCGTGGACGCACTGCTGGGAAGGCCGGGTGCTACACATGTTGAATTTGTGCCGATACATATATCATTCATGTTATTCATTCTTATTTGTGCTATTAAATCTGTTACTCGCTAAGAGATGACTTACTCTGGTTGTGGGGATTACTTTTCAGGTTTAGCTGATAAGGGAAAAGCACCAACTTCAGGATCTAGAGTTTGAGGACTCGTGGTATCAGAATAGTCCTCTGCTTTTGCTTAATATTTATTGAATTTGTATTGGGACGGGTAGATCCCTAGACTTTTGATTTGATTGTAATAACTATATATTTTATTTTAGCGTACTTTGAATGTTATGGTTAAGGTTATTTATGCAATAAAATTGAGATTTGAACTTAGAAAACTTTTATTGTATTAATTTTGAGGTTATGTTGTAAAATTTGGTAAACAATGCCACGTTATTAGAACGAGGCGTTTCAAAACACTTCTATGAACCCTTGGAATCATATGAGTCATATTATATTGTTGATATATATATATATATATATATATATATATATATATATATATATATATATATATATATATATATATATATATATAGGGATAAGATCCATTGTGAACAAGTTATTCGTTGTGAACATTGTGAACAAATAAAAAGATACATATAATCATTCATATATATCAACAAGTGTTTGTAATATGATTCATATGATTCAAAAGGTTCATAGAAGTGTCTATTTAAGATTCAGAACATTCAAAAGGTTCATAATACGTAGTTTTTATAACAAGATGCATAAGATTCAACAAGATTCATGAGATTCGACAAATTAATTGGATTCAATAAAATCCATAGGATCCAATAAGATTAATTAGTTAATAGAAGGGTTCGGTAGTATTTTCAACAAGATTCATAAGATTCAAAGCTATTTTATGGTCGTTCACAATGTTCACAACGAATAAAGTGTTCACAAAAGATCTTTAGTCTATATATATATATATATATATATATATATATATATATATATATATATATATATATATATATATATATATATATATATATATATATATGAATGCTTATATGTATTTTTTTTATTAGTACACAATGTTCACAAGAAATAAAGTGTTCACAATGAATCTCATCCCTATATATACATACAATATATATATATATATATATATATATATATATATATATATATATATGTTAATAAGTGTGACACCCTTGCCACAATAACCATAATCACAACCCCTAGGATTAATTCGTACAACCCATAATTAAATAATAAATCAAATACTTAGTACAGGAAATTGAAATAATACATAAATGTAATTAAAGTCAAACACATTACATTGCTACAGGTTCTGTTCTAAATCTACATACTCAATTATTACAACAATCCAAAATAGTACCAATGGAATATTCATTATTCAGTTACCGATTGAGTAGTAGATATCCTCAAGTACTTCAAAAAATGACATAGCTAGAATGTCCAGCAGCGGATTTTCCTTTTTCCTGAAAAATATTAACAACTAAAGGATAAACAAAGCTTAGTGAGTATAGAGATTATATATTCTACAAGTCTTTATGCAACACACTTTGAGTAACACTGGCGACAAACACCGTGCACCCCTTCGCACACGGAGTACGGAAACACATATGAGCACGCAGCTCCATCGTGCCATTTACACAGAATAACACATTCACTTGAGGCGAAATTTACCATCAGAGATGCTACACCTGCCCTTCGGGACCATAAAGGGATCAGCTCCAGGTCATATAGCCTCGGTAGCATCCATTTACCAATTATAGCTCGAAATCCCATCACGTTGATGCACAAAAAAGAACACGGACCATGTAATAACATGTAAGCAAGCAACAATGTGCATCAAAATAAACGCAAGTTAGTAGAGTGCCAAACGAAAATGAATCAACATGCCTCAATGAATAACAGCTAGCATAAAACCAATGTAGACATATACAATCCTAGGTACTCACTGTGGGTGTGTTAGTAAGCTTCAAATTATATTATTTGTCCAGGGCTTTCAACTGGAATCACGATTTCTACCCCCACTATGTGTTTAACAACAGCACAAGGGACCTGTCACATTATTTACAGGAAAATACCATCAATGTCTGCTTGTCATTAATTTCCATCAAATTTTACAAGTTAAAGTGTTCAACTTCGGAACCACCATCCGAAGATTCATAATTAAAACCCAAGATTCGGATCTTTACTAGGTCCAAAGAACCCAATATTCAATGTTCTTATATAATGGTAAAATTATCTCAAAAATCTGATTTTTAGTCCAGAAGTTCGGGTCCCTTTATCCAGAACTGAAGTTCGCTTGAGCTAAGGCCGACTCACCGAGTCACCATGCTCGACTCGGCGAGTCAAGGTCCGAACTTCGGATCCTCGACCAAAGTTTTTTTTATACCCGAGACATAACCCGAATTTTAGACCCATCCGAAGCTTCGGTCCCCCACCCGAAGTTCGATCCTACCCAAAATTCGGGTATTAACATTTAGAAGAAATCTTACCCGCTTGATGTTCTTGGCGACTCACCGAGTCATCCTACCTGACTCGACGAGTCGACCTGCAGTTTAGCAGGTCGCAGCCTATGGGTTTTGCTTAAAAATTCACCAAACTCAAATTTATTAACATGCAATCCATACAAACAATATATTAACCTTTATTGAGTGTACCCAAACCATTTTCCCTAACAATAACACTCATTTTATCCAGATTTTCCAAAAAAATAGAGAAAAACTTCAAGAATACTAAAGTTAATAAAATTCCATATTTCTTACCTTTTTTGTTGAATCCGTGAAAGATCCTTGTTTCTGATGCTTCTAAGGACTTCAAATGATGTTTTTCAACTATAAAAACATTCATCCAAGAACCAATTATCAGATTTAAATTTCGAATTTCGCTTCTTAAACTCATCTAAGAAAATCCCAACTTAAAATCATCTTTTTTTACCTTACTTGAATCTCAATATTTTTAGCTTTAATCCACGAATTTCTTCAACCAAATTCGAATTCCAACAGATTCTTGAGAGAGTTTTGAGTGTGAAATGAAGATAAAAAGTTGCAAGTGTGAGTTTGAAAGACTCAAAGAGTCTTTTATTCTCCGCTTTTGGTTATTTACACAAGTGGTCCATCCACTTGTATATCTTCTTTAAATGAAATTTCAATTCTTATATTTTCACCTCCAACATTTTATTTCATCATACTTATTATAAGTTGATATTCTAAAATTTCTTAATTATTTATCATAACAATCAACTTTTAAATTCCTGGATAAATAAACTTTCATTAATAATCCAACTTGATTACATTAATTACGAAATTTAAACTAAATATCCTCAATTACAATAATATAAATCTTAGGATGTTACAATAAGTATTATTATGGGTATGATTATTTGCAATCCATAAATAAAATTGTAATGACGGTTTGTAAAATTATTTATAGGGTAATTATTGTTTACTCCTTTAAAAGGAACGATAAAAACAGGAAATATATATAGATTGATTTATAACGATGTACGAATTTACGAAACTAAAATGTTAAAAATTGAAAATTTCGAGAACTATATAATTTTTAACATATGGAGTTATATCGTTATAAAGCCACGTAAAGTTAAATCAATAAATTCGGAAGCTTAGTTTAATATATATGTGTGTGTGTGCGCGCGCTATGTATGTATGTGTGTGTGTGTGTGCGTGTGTGTGTGTATTTATATAAAGTGGACGACAACTATATAAAGAATTATAAAAAAGGAAAGATTTGAATAAAACGATTAGGAGTAACTATTCTAATAAATCCTTAAACCTAAATGACAAATGTCAGGAATTTAGTACGAACGGGATCCGATATAATCATCGATACTACATCTATACACATACTTTGTTATATGGACTACTGTGAGTTCCCCTATACTTTGCATTGCATGATATCTATGCCATGATCTTAATAAACACAACATTATGAATGTTGCTAACATAAATTGTCATGATGAATTATCTTGAGATATTTATACATGTGCACCCGTGATCACCAAGATATGCTTAGCTTCATAATGAATTATCATAAGTTGCATTTATATTGTTGATATCATATCTTGTTGCATAACATTCTCAATTGTCATGCATGAGCCGATGAGTGTCCTTTCCCGGTATGCATACTGAGTATTGATGACAAAGGTTGGACATGGATACTTTAGGGGCGATGATGTATGCCTAGCAAGCACTTCTGCGTGAAGTGTGATGTCTTGCGAAGCAAGCACCCCAACCATAGCCTAGTGTTTTTATTTGGAAGTGAATGTTGGACTTGGGTTTTGCACATTGTGCCTACGGGACAATGTGGAGGCATGATTTTCTCTCTGTACCTAGCTACAATGGGGTACATTTGTTGATGATCTTTCCTTTCATTTATGCATTATACTTCATGTGACATGACCTTAATTGATAACTTAACTACATGATATTATGACACTGTATGGTGCACGGTACTCGTTAGGTTGTTAGTTATCCCGTTTGGGGAAATATTTTATCACATGTCAGGATGGTGGTAGCCAGGAAACACTAATGGTGATCATCTGGTGCGGCTCGGAACCTTTCTTCGATGAATAAGGTCGCATTCGATGGCGGCTTAGGGTGGTGATTGGCTTTCGACCACACGTTGTCTTGGTGGATGTCCATGCTCGCCCACCAGTTCCGCAGAGGAGGATGTCTGGGTCACCACAAATGGTGGCGACTGTCTGGTTTTGCTTTTGGGAATGTATTTTTGAGGCATATTCTACGATGCTAGGATAGGGAAATGTATAGCGACTCCTTTTCCTTTGCTTTTGTTAATGTTATGACATGTAAGCTCTATGTACTTTGTAGATAGTCTAGCATGTAAGGTCCTTACACCCACAACTTAGATGCTTGGTTATCTAACCTGTTTATAGGATAACTACTCTACACGATAAACTTATTGGCTTTTTGTACAACCCCTTAAGGGAAATTTTGAATGTTAACGAACTACATGACATATATGTTTAAGAAATTATGATGCTATGCCTAAGAAATGTTTAAGGTTTAAATTTTTTAATTATTTCGCATTTTCATCAAGGCAATTAGTGTTAATCCTGGAAAATTACACTGATAATGATTATGGAAATAGTAAATCGGAATTATGGATGCTTCAAATTTCCCATCTAACTAAAATTTGGATTACCCCAACTCTTTTTATAGCTTACGGTGAAGCAAAATTGATTTACAAAATCAATTTAGAGCCTATATAAAAACACATATACTATTTACAAAATCGATTATAGATTCTGTAAATATAAAAGAAATCAAGCATACAATATAAACCAAAAACCATGTAAATGACAAAATTGAGGGGCAAAACTAAAGAAATCGAATCATACCTATGGATTTGTTTACCAATAACAAACAAAAATCAAAGAAGAGTGCTAAAATTGAAGCTCTCATCGACGATACGTCCTTGGTTGTAAATCAATAGAGAGAGAGAGCTTCAAGGCAAAACATTGAGAAAGATGCAGAAATCAATCGAAATAAAGGGTGGGGCGGTACTAGGAGTGTAAATGAGACGAGACAACTTGTGAACTATTCGGGATCGACTCGTAAAAAACTTGAAATCGACTCGCTGTTAATCGAGCCGAGCTCGAGTATTAAAATAGAGCCTAATTTTACATGTGCACATTTTTACCTTTCAACTTTATAATAGTATTTTTTATCACTACTATATAAACAAAGTATATAACCCTAAACCTAACATTATATTTTTATATTTTTACCATTCTTGATTGTTGTTGGGACAAAATTTGATTAAATCTTTTGTAGCTATATTTTGATTTTTTTTTAATTTAATCGAGTCGAGTTGAACCGAGCCTAATAGTGTTGAGTACTTTATCAGAGCTCGAGTTTCAAACTTAGGCTCAATGGAACTCGAGTCGAGTTACGAGCTCGAGTTTTAGCGTCGAGTTCGAGCTTGGTGATACTTGACTCAACATGACTCAGCTCGGTTACACCCCTAGACGGTACCATACTACCATCAGTGGAGATTATGAGCAAGGATAGAAGGGGATGGACGTCGACGTCATTGTGGAGGTTGGCATAGGACGCTCTTTGTCGGGAGATGGGAGAGGGGGTAGGTTGGGATAAAAAAAAAGGAAGCATCTTTCTTTTGGGTCATTGATCGTCGAATCAACAATGTTTATTGACTGACCGAATAAGTTTGATACCTATTACTTATTTTAAAAGAACAAATTTATAGACAAATTCTATTTATTCGGTAAATGATATACACTTACAAGCATTTATTGACAAAAAAACACCCCTGAATCATTTAAGAGGGTGTTTGGTTTTGCGTTATGAACGTGATTATTAGCTTATTACGTTACAATAACACAAATAATTGGTTTAAAGTGTTTGGATAACATACGTTAATAAGTGATTATTTGCGTTTAGCGTTAGTCCTACCACACTTTTTCATAAGTTGAAAATTGTAGCTTATTTGTTTAATAAGTGATTATTTGGTCATTTTACAAGTAAAAACGCAAATCCAAACACTTTAAAAACTGATTATTTGATAATTATGATAGCAAACACCAGAGGCTAAACCAAACACTACATTTCCGACAACACTTTTTGTTACAGGTATTATCTGATTATTAGTTTTCAAAACACTGCAACATTTTTTCAAACGCAAATCCAAACACCCTCTAACATTCCTTCAATCCTTTTATTTTTTCTAACATCTTTTTCTTACTTTTTTTTTCAAACGTTTTAGATGCCAATATTATTCCAAATTAAAAAAACCTATCCCCTGCTTACTAATAAAAAAAACCTATTTTCTAACTAATAAAAAATGGACACGTGTCATCATTAAACAACGCGCCGCCTTACATACCTCCCACAAAATTAGACCACATACATATTCAACTTGACTCCTTCCCCACGTTTGCCCTAAAATTCTCCTTTGCCTAAATAAAAATCCCTTTTTCATTCTACCTCATTTGGAAAAAAACCCTAAATCGCTCCTTTCGTCTCTCTCATTCACCATCTTTACGCAATCTACATCTGCAATTCGATCTACAATCATTGATGGCGTCGTTCGCGGAGGCTCCTGCCGGAAACGCCACCGCCGGCGAGAAGATCTTCAAGACTAAATGCGCTCAATGTCATACCGTTGAGAAAGGCGCCGGCCATAAACAAGGTCCTCTCTTCTTCTTTCTGTTTGCTTTTTTATATTATAGATCTGATGGTCCTTGAATGTATTTATGAGGTGGAGATTTGTTTTGAATGATCATGTACTACAATCGTACATGCTATTGTTATTTTTCTTTCAAAAATGGATGGTGTTAATCGTTTTGAATCGTGTGTGATTTGGTATTTTTTAGATCAGCTAGGGAATTTATTTTATACGGTGTTTTGTTTTGGTTTTTTGTGTGATTTGTAGCTTGTTTTTAAAAATGGAAAAAAAAAACGTATGTTCTTTCGTTGTAGGACTGTATAACATAATTTTGATACATGAATGATCAGGTTATTCAATTCCCAATGACGGATCCATGATTTTATTGTCAAGGAAGATAGATTTTTTTGTTATGAAGTATTTCAGAATTGTTTTTTAATTATACCTTGATAAATTAAGTAAACAAATTAAGTTATAAAATATTTGATTTTTTAGTAACACAAATCCTGAATGTTTGCTTTTACGATCTTCAACCTGACAAAGTTCTACAATTTTTATTTGTAAAAGATCATAAATTTTTCTTACAATTTTACGCAGTTATTATCTAATACTTTTTAAAGGTTTTAAAATATAAGATTACTTGAGTAATCAACTCAACGATTTATAGTTGAAAGTTATAACCTAAAATATTCGGGATGTTAATCTTTAAGTTTCTTGTTCATACGGATGCTTCAAATTTGTCAAAATTGTAAATAGAGTATTAGGTATAGGGAGAAAGAGTTTATTTTAAAGTCCTCTCCCTGGTCTCCTTGAGTTTACCCCTGTGAATTGTTTACATAGCTTAAAGTGTGAGTTTTATGTTCCATGACCATGAACATTCAACATTGATATGATAAACTAGTAGACCTGCCAAAGCTCTTTAATCAGCAGTTTCAACTACATAGACCTGTTTAACACGGATGGGAACCACTATTTTCTGCTTGTATCAGTATGTACAGATTCTATGGTTTGATGTCGGTGCTTATAAAATGATTGGCAGCTTGCCTGAAAAGCAATTTTAAGAAATCTTCCTTAACTTCTCAGGGGAGGGTGGATAAAATGTTTATCAAGAACAACTATCATTTCTTTTATGACCTGGATGGAGGTACCATCTGCCTATTACAAACCATTTCATCCACAACTAAACCTGATGCTGGAACTATTTGAACACACCAGTACATTTTGAAGGTCTTTTTGGGTGTCTATCTTTTAGTATAGGCATTAATTGATTCACACTCACAAATTTGTATAATTTAAATAAGATTAATGTACATACCGTGCATCTGTTATACTATGAACTAAAGAAAATTGGTAGCTCTTAATGATGATTTACTCTGATTGTCTATTATATTGAAGTATCTCCATGTTCTGCAAATAGCAAGCACATGGTGTTGTTTTACATCACATATGAATCAAACAAATTTAATGAAAAAGATGAATTGTTAGAAACTTGATTAAACAAGTGGAACAGTTATGTATCCATGCCAATGTGTGATATAGTTTTGTCGACTTGTTGGGGACTTGGGGGCTGAAAGGTTGACGTGTTTCATTTTAGTGTTGATAAGTTGATACGAATGTAGAAGGATCATTTAGGGTTTTGCAGCTTGGTTGATTTCTATTTTTGCATTGTTTGAGGTGACAGAGTTGCATTATGTCTTTCTTTCTTTTACTCCTATGCTCATGACTCAAGTTGAGATTGGTGCTTATGCAGGACCCAATCTAAATGGACTATTTGGAAGGCAGTCTGGAACAACTGCTGGATACTCTTATTCTGCTGCTAACAAGAATAAGGCTGTTACATGGGAGGAAAATACTTTGTATGACTACCTGCTGAACCCCAAGAAGGTAGGAATTTTTTAGTATTTCTGCTGATATATTTAGAAAGTTTAGATCATTATATGCCCCAGTTATTACACAACGGTCTAGCTTATATTCTCACAGTTCCAGAACTAGTCACATTTGAGATCATCAGATGCAAATCGTAATCCAATGGTCTAGCTTATTTTCTCACAGTTCCAGAATTAGTCTCTCCAAACTTCTCTAAATATTTTAAATCAAAAGTCCCATTGCATAGATGAAGGTAAAGTGGTAAACAAATGGTATAACAAATCGGTAAACAAAACAGGTTGATAAAAAATTTGACGCCTTAAGGGTCTATTTTCTAGTTTACAAGTAAATAATGGGCCAATTTACCAAATAAAGGAATCAACAAAACTCAGCTTTTATTTATAAGTAACCAGCCTCTTTATTTGCTTATAAACTAATAACATAGACCAATAAACATTGATTTTAAAAAGTACAAACATTTCTAATTGTTTTAAATCGGAAGTCCCATTTCATAGATGAAGGGAAATATATAATTTAATAAATTATCAAACAAAACAGATCGATACTAATTTGTTGCATTGTGTAAAGAAGACGATGATACAATGTAGCAATCGTTTCTTGCATTTTGCTTCGATGTTGTCGCTTATTTGATTATTTCTATGGTATCTCGTGCTAAATTAGTATAATATTTGTTCTATGCAGTACATCCCTGGAACAAAGATGGTTTTCCCAGGACTGAAAAAGCCACAGGAGCGTGCGGATCTTATTGCATATCTGAAGGCATCCACAGCCTAATACGTTACTACGTTTTACACCATTTTGAAGTTTTCCTGATGATTCGAGGTATATGGAATATATATGGATTAATTTTCCATTAATAAGGGGAGGACATTTACAAGCTCCTTTAATTTTTGAGCACTGGTTTACTTTATTCAATTGGCAAGAGGTTGCCTTATTCATCACGATCGGAATTTGCAATGTGCATAAATGCATTTGAATTGTTTAGTTTAAATTTTGTTCTATATGTTTGTTAAGTAAACATGGTCGCCTCAATTTCTAACTTGGGTTGCAACGATTCAGTCACGTTTTTATAAGCTCAAGCCTGTTTCCAAAAACCGAGTTTGAATATATATATATATATTAATGAGTCGAGTTTGAGCTTTATATGACACTGTTTTAAAAAGCGCGCCTCAGGCCCAGTGAGGCGCGAGGCTCAAAGTCTTGCGCAACACAAGCTGATGCAAGCGCCTACTTGTTGTTTCATTAAATTTGGCCTAGAAAAATAGAAAATGAGTCCCTCCTTGATTAATATTTAAAGTAATTCAAATTTGTAATGAAGATTGTGTACATTTTTTGTATTTTGGTATCGTAGATTTTGGTATTTTACATTTTTAGTTGTTAAAGTAGTATTAATGTGTTAAAATATATGAATTATGCTACCAAAACAAGTGCGTCTCGCGTATGTGATTTGTGTGCCTCACATCGTGCTTCACGTCTTAGGCTCCATAACCCTTTTCGCAACAGCGCGCCTCGCGCTTTTTAAAACCAAGATATGACATGAATTGAGTTCTTATCAAGCTTTTTAGGCTTAAATGTAGGGGTGACACTTAGAAACTTCGGTTTAATTTATATGTATTCTAACAAATTAAAAGAAAACAAAAAAATAAATTGGTATTAATAGTACACGACATAAAAAAAAATAAATACGATCAGTATATTCTTGTAATTAGTAAAGACCTAAACTTAAATAGGCAATTTGTTGCAAATTATATGGATGTTGATTTCGTTGACATTTGATTTAACAATTATAAGCATGTTTAAAGAAAATGTATTTGTATCATATCGTATTTGTCTATTTGATTTAATAATAAAAAATATTTGTATTTTTAAAATATTAAAATCTATATTCTATAATAAAACAAAACAATTTTCGTCACGTGTCACCTTTCTAAAGTCTTTACACATTTCGTTTTCTCGCTCTTTTTTTCCTAATTTAGAACATGATCATAATCAATTTAATTAATTAAAAAGTAAATAAATTTATCTTAGAGTGGTTTCCAAATTTATTCGACTCAAAAATCAATTAAGTTTAATATATTAAAGACAAGTGAATTACCAATTATCCTGAATTAGGGGTGTTCATAAAAATCTGAATCCGGACATTCGAAATAAAAATCTGAATCCGGACATCCGAAATTTCGGATATCCAGATTTTCGGATATCCGAAATTTCGGATTCGGATAGTAAAATTTCAAATTTTCGGATATTCGGATAATCCGATATCCGAAAATCCAAAAAAAAATATTTTTTTTTTAAAAAATTTTTATATCTTTAGTATTGATTATTTACATAATATTGAGTGTTTATTATTATTTAAATATATATTTTTGAGTTTTATCTTGATATTATATATTTATTAACTAATATTTTTATATAATTTCATTTTTTTATATATTTTAGTCATTTTGAGTAAAATAATTCCGGATACATTTAATTTGTGATATGTTATTTTTATATCTATTTGGATATATGAATTTGTATTTTAGATATTTAAATATTTGGTTTAATTTTTAAAAAACACGAATTTTCGGATATTTTTTCGGATATTCGGATAATCCGATATCCGAATCCGAAATTCACTATCCGAAATTTCGGATTCGGATTCGGATAGCAAAATTCACTATCCGAAATTTCGGATATCCGAATCAAAACCCCTAAATATAATACATTTAAAATCTATACTATATTTTTGTAATAAAAAAAATGTTTATAACCACACTTCGTCATAATATTGTATGACAATTTTTCACCTCCATATTTACTTATTAGATTAATCAATTATATTTCAACATAGTAAAATATTTATAAACATGAAATTAAGTACCCAAAATTTCTCATAAATATCATAAAATTAATCATCCTAAAAAGTAATATTTTCGTCAAATTTAAATGCTTATGTTTTTATATTCGAAATTATAATAAATAAAGCAAAATGTTATTTTCAAATTTAAAACACACCACATATTATAATTTGATTTTTAATCTTTTATTTATTACGAAATTAATATCTCAAAACATATTACAATATAGTACAAAAACGAATTTATTTTATTAAATCATATGTATTATATACAAAATACTAACTTTTCTTAATTGTTTTTTAATTTATGGATATATTTTTTTTTCATTTTAAATATACACGACATTCCTAAAATTGTGTTTTATTCTTGTATGACTTATCTTATCTTTTCATTTATATTTATTTTCATAAAAAAAACACCATGTAATACATGTGTTAATAGGCTAGTCAATTTATAAAGAACTACAAACATTTATTTTAAGGGATAATTGCGCAAAAAATCACCAACTTGTCAGTTTTTTGTGATTAAAACCCCAAACCATTTTCTGTTGCATAAAAAACCCCGAACTAACTAAAAATCAGTAAATCAATGTTTTATCAATGGATAACCGGTTGAAACCGGTTTTTAAATCCTACGTTAACCGGTAAATAACTTACGTGACATGAATTTTAATTGTTGAAACCGGTTGCCAAGTATTACACATCATTTAAACCCCCGTTGATGATGTATTCCCGTTTAAAAAGTACAATTAAAAATTATCAACGGGGTTAAATGATGTGTAGTTATTGGCAAACAGTTTCAACAATTAAAATTTATTCCACGTAGGTTATTTACCGGTCCACGTAGAATTAATAGCTGGTTTCAACCGGTTACCCATTAATAAAATCTTAATTTACGAACTTTTAGTTAGTTTCGGGTTTTCTATGCAACGAAAAATGGTTTGAGGTTTTAATAACAAAAACCCGACAAGTTTGGGGTTTTTTACGCAGTTATCCCTTATTGTAATATTTTAAAGATTGATGAAAAACATAACAAACTTATATATATATATATATATATATATATATATATATATATATATATATATATATATATATATATATATATATATATATATATATATATATATATATATATATATATATATATATATATAAAATCTAACTTGGTCGGTTCGGACGAAACGGCCGGTTTGACGTTGCAAACCATTGGTCGGCCAGTAAAATCGGTTTGAAAACTTTTCCAACCGGTCGGTCTAAAACTACTCTTCCAACCCGGCCAAACCGGCCGAATGACTTCGGTTTGGTTGGTTTAATCGGTTTCGGCCTAACTGTGTTCACCCCTACTTAAATGGGTGTGTGTGCGCGCAAATGAGTGAAGCTTTTATCTTGCAGTTCGAGCAAATGTTGAGAACATAACTTAAAAAAACTAGTCACGACATTGTATATAATAACACATATATTTGAGCTCTTTCGATCCAAAGTTTGAGGAGTTCAAACTTGGCCTATGTTTGCCGAATGGGTTTTGAGCTCATGCGCAGCGGCAAGACACGTTTACAACTATATTTTTAAGCTAGAGCTATAAGCCTACTATAACATACGAGTTCATTTGCATTTCAAGTAAGTAGAAAAGGGGGCCGTTCAGTAAGGGTGTTCATTTTTGGATTATCCGATTATCGGATAATCCAAAATGCGGATACACGAATTTTACTATCCGAAAATCGGATATCGGATTTTCCGAAAATTAAAAATTTTAATTAAACTTAAACTAAAATGGATTCAAATATACAAAATACAAATCCATATACCTTTTAATATATAAAATTAATTGTGTCGTAAACGGAAGTATATCATACTTTTTAAACTTAAAATAACAAAAAAAAAAATGTCAAAATATAGTAAAATACATTTCAATGAGTTATAATTATTAATTAAGTTAAAGCTACATTATACATTTAAAATTACAAAATATAATTATTCTTAGTCAAATAATGTATAACAAAAAAGTTTAAGAAAATGTAAAACTTTTAAAAAAAATTGGATTTCGGTTTTTCAGATAATCCGAAAACCCGAAATCATGCAAATCTGTATCCGAATCTGAAATTACGGATTATCCGATTTCTGGATTCAGATATTTTTGAACACTCCTACCGTTCAGTATGCAAGCTGATGTGAAAATAGGCCAAACCCATTATTTCGAATTGTTACTCTGTTTCTAGTGTAGAGCTACCGTGCGGCTACACATTTCTCAAAATGCTTTTGGGAAAGTGTTGCACATTGTTTTATGTTGTTTTGGATCGTGTTTGTGTTTTTAGAAATTGTTGGATGATGGAATAGATATTGAAGTTGTGAATTTTGGTGGCCCTGTACGATAATTACATAGTAGACTTTTAAAAGGTGAAAATTTTTAAATTTATATAAAAATTATTAGTTATTAGTAGTCTAGCAATTGCTATATATATAAAAAAAACATTTAAAACAATGATACTAAGACATGTTTATATGACTTGAACAAATTAATTAATTTCAAAACTATATTTATTTGAAATGACATTGTTATACGCTTGTTTTTATTAATCATACATCCTCACACTCACATATTTTTTTGTTAATGACGTGAGACACAATAATTAAACTTAAGCAGACTTTAGTTTTTCATCATTTTTTTCCGATCACCGATCAATTTATAGATTAGACCCTATCAAAATTGGGGCCCTGTGCGGTCGCACTTACTGCACACCCTTAGGGCCGGCCCTGTACTATGTAGGGGGCGAGAAAAGAACTCGAACAACCGAAAAGAACCGGAGGGAATTGAAAAGATCCAAACCATAAAAAGAACTGCATGTTTGGTTTTTGGTTTGGGGTAAAGCCGTACAATAGCAACCTAGTTTTGAAAATATATCGATATGGTACGTCTACTTTTTTAATTGTCTATATGGTACGTGTACTTTAATTTTCTATATCGATATGGTCATTTTACATAACAGAGCCCGGTTTTTACATACGAAACAGGGTTCCAATGGTGTGAAAAAACAGGGGTCTATTACAAATATGGTCATATCGGTATGAAAAATTGAAGTACATGTACCATATCGTTATTTAAAAAAGTAGACGTACCATATTGATAAATTTTCAAAAGTAGGTTACTATTGTATGCCTTTACCCCAATTGATCATCACACGATGTAAAACGACGTAGTTTTCATATTATTATGATGTAATTTGACATTTTCTAAATATAATATATACTGGCTTTTTGACAGATTTTAGTTCTTCTATTCAAAAGTTAAAATTTAAATTATATTTTTCTTAGGGTTTATCATGAAATTCCAATATATTTTTACGTTTTTTGCGTTTTCGTCCCTCCATGTTATTTTTTTTTTCATAAAGATCCTCAAGTTATTTTTTTTTGTTTAGTGAAAAATGAGTATTAGAACCTGATTTTTCAGTCTTTAAAAACCTGGTTTAATTATTAAACCGGGGTATTTCAAATTTCACAAAACTAAAAAAAATAACATTGAGGGATGAATAGCAAATACGGTGAAAACATGTTGTTTTTTTTCGTAATAAACCCTTTATGTATTTATGGGAATCTAAATTAAACTATATTATATTAGGTTAATTATTTATTTTACTATAATTAAAGTAGATTTTAATTAGTAAAAGACAATTTTAAGGTTCTTATGTTTTTCTCGGTTTACAGGTTCTAAAAAAAACATTTCGGTTTTATATAACGTTTACACTTTACAGTTTCTAGAAATTGACATTTCGGGTTTATAAAAAAACCTATCAAACTGAACCGTGAACAATCCTACCTTCTATATGACTACATGAGCTTTCTGTTGGAAAATTCTGATACGAAACTGGGAATCGAGCGGGATGCTATCGTGATTGTGTTGGTTTGTTTTTCAATAACAATAATGTCTTAACGAGCTATCAAATTTTGTTATAGTATAATACATAAAAAAACATGTTAGTTCCAATTGACTGGTCTCGTTTGTATAATACAGAGAGATCCATACGATTTAAAGTGGATAAGGATAAATTAAATACCCAATTAACTGCCATAAAGCGGTTAAATCTGCTAGCAGTAGCAAAAACTGCATACCAGCATGAAGGTGCAAAGCCGTAGCGGCCCAAGACTAGCAACACCACTAAAACCTTAACAATTAAGGTTTTAATAAAGCTGATAAGCTTTAAAAGATGTTGAAACAAGTCGATACATCAAAAGATAAATTCATATATCGAACCGCTTCAAAAATTCGTATTTGCTTCGGGACGTTTATCGAACTCCGCATAGGACAGCTCCTCATCGACCCTCGTGCGGAACCACCACCAAAGGCTTCGCCCCTTGGACACCGTTAAGGGCGCTGCCCCCAGGATCCCACAAGGGGACGCAACCACTTGACCCATGTTTTAACACTCACAATTAGGGATGGCAATGGGGCGGGGCGGGGATCTCAGTTCCCGTCCCCATCCCCGCCTCATAATCATCTTTCCCATCCCCGTCCCCATCCCCGTCGGGGAATGAGTTTTTATTCCCATCCCCGTCCCAGTCGGGGATCGGGGATCCCCGTCGGGGAATCGGGTTTTTCAAGCAAAGATTATTTAAATTTAAACTATAAATAGTAATTTAGTATAAAAATATATGTAAATAAACATTAAAAAAAATTAATTCAAACATATTTGAGATATTTACATATATAACCTATAATTTGTAATAAAACTAAAACAAAGAAATGAATGCAAAACATTTATAAAACCAATGAAATGAAAAATAACAATAGTATTTTAAACTATAGAAAAGTCATATACAATGACATTTAATATATTATATAAAATGTAATGAATAACTTACATTGTAAAGTTAAATATATATAATAATATATATTAAAACATAATTTATAACCGCGGTCGGGTTCGGGGTCGGGGATTAAAGTGTCTCCCGCCCCATCCCCATTATTTTAAATCGGGGATTCCCCGTCCCCATCCCCATCCCCGGTCAACTCGGGGATTCCCCGGTCAAATCGGGGTCGAGTTACGGGTTCCCCGTCGGGGTTGGGTTTTTTTGCCATGCCTACAGTCACATCTTGACTTTAGTCAAACTTATACGAGTTTGCTCTCCACATCTCCAACATCGTTCTAGTTCCTAACAAGTCAACGAAATTACATTAAGGTTTTGTTCTTTCGCGTAGGTGATAGATGTTACATTAAGGTTTTGTTCTTCGCGTAAGTGATAGATGAACTGAAAACTGATCGCAGTGCTAATTGATAAGTGACTGACGCTGATTGCCGAATACCCATCTCCCTTAGACTCGTCTCCCAGAGGCCTACCACCCTCACGGTTCATAATCACCTGCACATAATGATAATAACACATATTAGAGGGTGTTTGGTTTTGCGTTATGAACGAGATTATCAGCTTATTACGTTACAATAACGCAAATAATTAGTTTAAAGTGTTTGGATTGCATACGTTAATAAGTGATTATTTGCATTTAGCGTTAATCTTACCACACTTTTTCATAAGTTAAAAAATGTAGCTTATTTGCTTCATAAGTGATTATTTGGTCATTTTACAAGTAAAAACGCAAATGCAAACATTTTAAAAACTGATTATTTGATAACTATGATAGCAAACAGCAGAAGTTAAACCAAACACTACATTTCCTGCAACACTTTTTGTTACATCTATTATCTAATTATTAGTTTACAAAACGCTACAACACTTTTTCAAACACATATCCAAACACCTTCTTAACTCTACATAACACTACACACTACTCTTTTATCACTTAGTTAATCTACTTCGGATTACAATCCAAGGATCTAGACACTATGGTTTAAGCTTAAGCATCTTTTAGATATTTAACCTCTTAAACCTAGACTCTGATACCATGTTTATAACACCATGGAAGTACTCCCAAATACTAAATGACACATCAATAGAAATATAATATAATAATCACTAACTATTCCCATTATAAATATTGAAAACCTCGAAAATTTGAAAGTTTAATTTATAGAATGAGTCACGGAAATCCCTGTTAAGTTACATATTGTCCGAAGTATGTAAATCTTTAAAACCATAGGCTACTGGGTCCAACAGGCCCAATGGGTCAGCTAATGTCACATCCTTGCTTTAATCACGCTTGCTTAATCCCAGAAATAAATAACAACAGTCATTTAGCTCACTATTCAGCTTGTGGTATAGTATTGAGCTGCTTTGGGATGTGGGTAGCTGTTTTATTTATATTGTGACGAATTAGCAACTTAGCAATGAAGTTTGTAGTACGTGTAGTGTATGTCTGTGTTGTAATACTTTATTTAGTTATTATGCAAGCTTTAGATATATTGTGATATACTATGGTTGTTGTTATTTATTCCTGAGATTAAGCAAGTGTGATTAAAGCAATGATGTGACAGCCAACGCTGGTGACGGTTAGTAGTACGATTATTACCAAGCTCGATAATTAAATGTTCAGCGTCCTCTACTGAACAATGTATGAGATCCTAGGGGTGTGCAAAAAAAACCAAAAAAATCAAACCGAAACTGAAAAAAACCAAACATCCAAACGTGGACTTTGGATTGGTCTGGAATTTAAATTTTTAAAAACCAAAAATTCCGGTTTGGTTGTGGTTTGTAGGTAAAAAAAAACCGAACCGAGCCGATGTTTTATAATTTTAAAATCTGTAAATATTCTTCATTCGTTACACTTCTTCATTTAAGTTTATATTGAAGGTCTTAATTTTTCAATGTATAAATCTCATATGATGTTAAATCTCACTTGGAATATTATGATTATGATTATTATTGTTGTTATTATTATTGCATTTGTATGTTGTCATACTTTTGAATCATAAAATGATTTAATATCTAAATTTTGTTTGTGAAATAATACATAAAATATTATATATATTGATTTTATGTAACCATATTTATGTTTATTCCTATGTGTGTGGTTTTTTGTTTTGGAAAGAAAGACTTGAAATTGAAAACCATGAACAAAGAAAAACCGAAAAAACCGAAAAACAGACCGTTTAAAATCCAAACCGAATGGTTTTTTGACTATAAAAACTGAAGTTTCGGTTTGGTTTTTGGTTTTTGCCAAAACCAATCCAATCCAAACCGATCCATCCCCACCCCTATGAGATCCCATATATATAGCTCGTAATATGTATTCATCCTGGTGGAATAATCTACGTATCAAATCCTTAGACTGCACAAAGCAGTCGTCAGGAGCTCAAAAAGGGAATTAGGAGCGACTTGAGCCCTGCCCGGTTTATCACAATATCTCGGTAGCTTATGTGTCCCAAATCTCATATTATAAAACACAATTCTCAATTAAAACTCAATACATGGATGATAGTAAAACCCGTAATAATCTCGTAAGTAAAGTTCAGTTAAAGATCATGCAAGTATGAGATAACTAATCGTACATGTATCTCGGAAAAGCTTGCAAACTCACCTAACTCTGAAATATCTACCCTCAAGTCTCGGTTCTCTGCTCGTAACCCGACCTTATCAACTCGAGACCCTGAAAACACAATTTAATAACCCAATATCACCATCAATACTTGAGAAGTCAATACACAATACTTTAATATCTCACACCAACTCTAATACCCAACCACATGACCCGAATACTTTAAACCCTCAACCCTGTACTCACATTGCGGCCGCACTCAAGGGAGTCAGGGTCGTGCTGACCATCGTTTCGGGCTCATTTGACCTCGATCGAGGTCCTATCGTGGCCGAGATCATCTCCTCGTTGCTCGAGTTCGACCCTAACCATCTGCGATCCCATGGTCGCGGCCGCGCTCACGGACGAACAACAGCAATGATTGCTATGTTTCCGTCCACACCAGGGGATACACCCCAACTCGACTTCCAGCTTGATATGATTCATGAATTTGATCCCAAAACATCACTAGCACATATATAAACATAATTCTACTCGTTTCGTAGCAATTAACACATACAGTTTATCTAGATGAACCTCATACTTACTAAAAAGTAGCTTGTTCAAGTTGATGAAGATGGTAACCACTTTCAGATGTTGTTGCTGGAACCACAAACACCTTTTTAATTTTCTGATTTGGAAGTAAATGAATGAAAGCAAGTAGGCACAAATGTGGAGTATTTATACGTTTTGGATACAACTCGGCTCGATACCCAAAATCCGGTTGATTGTGTATATTATGTGAATTTTACAAATATAACCTAATACCTTATATATGATTGATAAAATTTATCGGTGTACATGAATACTATAATTCTTACAAAAAAAAAAACTTTCATGTCCAAAAGTAAATCAAAAATATTTAATTACTGTGTAATTGACTCATTATAGGTTTTCTAAAAGGTCTATCTTTAATTGATTAATTATCTTATTTTTTAGTAATTTGATGGTTGTATTTTTAAAATCCGTCCCGATTTGATCCTAATGGATTTTTCATCATAATTTAAATTCAAAGTTATATTCTTTACACACTTTATTTGTAATAATGATGAAACTCAGAGGAGATTTTAAAATACATTGATTTAATCGATAAGAAAAATTACAATAACCTAATCAAGACAGCTGAAAGTGTAACACCCCAATAATTAAAAAGGTAGTTAACTTTGTGAAACAATTATGAGTGGGATCTTAAGCGCTGTATTATGAGTTAATTACCAAATATAAGTGATGACTACAATTATTGGGACTTGAACAATTAAAGAAAAATAAAATGTTGGGTTGTTCGGAATTGACAAAAATAGGTAATGTACTTTGACAACTAAATAATGAGTATTTATGACATAAGAATGGTTTAATGTAGTGTTTGAATCCATTTAGTATAATTATGTCAAATTCATTTATTTAGATATTGAATTATTAAATTAATGCAAATAGTAGCATTATGGTTTGTATTTTAGGAAAAGAATGAAAGAGTTGTGGAGGGGTGTGTTTTGTAGTTGTGTGTGAGTTGGAGGAGGGTTGGGATGGCCAAAGGCCAAATCCCTTCCCCCTTCTCATCAAAATCGTCCAAGGCCAAACACACACACACACATTCACTTTTTTTCATCTTTTGGAGAAAAGAGAGGAGAAGGTTGTAACATCCGGCATTAAACCAGGTTAGCGACTATAACCTAATCAGTATTTACTAGCCAAATATAACTTAATTAGTGGTGATTAGCAATTAATCAAAGTGATTAACAAAGTTCACAAGGAAATTCAATTCAAAAAGTATCAATTTCATCGGTGCGATGAATCGACAAATTAATTAATCCGATCGATTTGCGATATGATGAATTAATTCAACTAAGTACATAATTAAATTATGATTAGTGACACTAATCATATACTAATACACTTACTTAACATTAATTATGCAAGACTAAAACAATTCATTAAACAAATGCATTCAAAAATATTTATGAATTTACAAAAAAATGGAAATACAATAATATCTTCTAAAAATCTGGCCATAGGGAGGTACAAGTAGGTTTTGACTTCATTTTTATAATACACACTTTCATAACCCATCAAAATCAAATCATTTTCACCATCTTCTTTCATCTCATCCAACACTCCACTCAACCTCCACTTTGATGACCATTTTTCTCTATAAATAGAGAGATCATTTCTCATTCATCCTCACACATTTTACAAGAGCAAAACCTCTCAATTTACTCTCTCAAAATCGTCCGTAGCCACACACACACACAACCAAATTTGTTTTCTTCCTTTATTCATCAATAATTCAAGTTTTTCAACAGTTTCTTTGGTGCAACTAGTTCAAGAAAAACTCTTCTACACATTTTCATACTTCTAATACATCAAAGTAAGTAAATACTAACTTATTACATCTTATATTTATGTTGATATAAGTCTTGCATAATATATATATAATCACCAACAACAACAAGTTTCATAAAAACTCAAGTTTATAAATCACTAGTTTTGTTTTCAGTTTGTTTTCTTCAAATGTGTTTATAAATATATAAACACTTTATGTAAGTATAAATATTATGAAAAAAAGTTATATAAATGTGTTTTATAACTTTTATACAAGTAGTCTTTGAAGAAACAACAAGAATCACTAGTTATTTCACGTTTATGAAATACGGAATTTCGACAGAAATGTTGCATCAACTTTGAAAAATCATAACTAATTCATAACTTAACGAAATGAGTTGATTCTTGTCTCAAAAGTTAAATCTATGTCTTAACTAAAAATCAGGAAGTTTTCATAATTTATTATGGAGTTTAGAACCCCCAGATATTGTTTGGGAACCCGAAAGTTTGACAGCTTAAAAATGGCCAACATAGGGTTTTAAACGAGCTTTTTCCCTAACCTAAACACCTTTAGAAATGGTCATTCTTGACTTTAAAAAGTCTTTGTATATGGTAGTTTAATGTCCAAGAAAACCAAAGCCTAAATCGTTTTGGAGCTTGGTCAAAAACAGTCTCAAAGTAGGCCGAAAAACATTCAAAAAGCTGGAAAATTATATATATATAAACTTGAGGTGAGTTTTATTTATAAACTTGTAATGTTGGGTGATTTAAAACATAACAACATTTATACATACATATTATTATATATGGGAGTTATTACTTCACTTATATCATTTAGGACTCGGTTAAACGCGTCCGATGTCATCACTCATCAACAACGAAAATCGTCGTTTTTACGATCATTTTGCCATCAACATGTGGTGAGTTCTCATAGCCCTATTTTCACTATCTATTGGGGTGGAAATACATGCACGATTTTCATATGGACATCAAAACTGTTTATTTCTTATATGTATTACATGTGTGGATCCATCAGCCCTCAAATCATGAACCGTGAATTACATTTATTTGTAAGCGCGAATATATTGTAGATAGATCTATCGGGAGTCATGTCCCCCATTCGGGTTAGTCTTAATCGGCTAACGATGGATGCATATATATTCAACACACGATATTACGTATGGGAATACTGCACAGGGCAAACTCATTTAATTAAGCTTCGGTTGGATGATGGTTTATGTGATACATACACGGAATTTATGCTTTATAAATTCAACTCATCTGAGAATGTCCATACAACTGGTCTTTTCGCGTAAACCTATGAGTTCACCAACATTTTGTTGACGTATTTTAGCATGTATTTTCAGGTGATTAAGGCATGCGCATTTATCGGAAGCATTCCAAGACTTCCGTTCATTTTGGAGTTGCATCATTTTCAAACTCGGAGATTTATTTGCATCGTTCTTGATAAACTAAATTGTGTATTTAAATCTTGGTATTTTAAGAACTACTTACGCTGTATTTTGGTTATGTAAAACAATATGTATATTTGAAGTCAAATCAATGTATTTTTGAAAACGTCCATATAGTGGTCGTTCGTTATGATTATGGTTACGCTTCCGCGACGTCAGGCTTCATTGCCAACTGGGGTAACGGGGTGTGACAGATTGATATCAGAGCCATAGTTATAGTGAACTAGGTTGCATTAGTACCTAGACTATAACTGTTACAAAAACTAAAGTTTCTTCAAAAACTGTGAACATATATAATGACCCTGATGACAAGAACATGTCAAACAATACGGTTATTATCCTCTTTGACTCTGAGGATGAATTCTCACCCATGGAATAAGGAAGCCAAGGTGACACTAAGGTGTACTTTGGATTAGAAACCCACCCAGTCCCAATCAATGACGATGTAATGGACCCGTCAAAACATAAGGAGGGCAACTGTGGCCCTGTAGCACAAATTGCTCCACCTTCACCACCACGTATTCCATCCTACACCCTATTCAGAAACCATCCCAATGGACCGTTGAAGAAATTCACCTCTAGGGAAAGGGTGTGACTAGCACAATGGGAGTCTATCCCGGTACCTGCCCATTAGTCAAGCCCGCCGCAGCAACGACGGGCAAACGTAAGACAGGGGAAATGGATGTCTCTCACTCTCCAAGAGTGGAGAAACGAGGAAGGGATCCAAAGCCGGTTTGAAGTCGGAACACCATCTTCCTCTCAAGTGCCGACACTTACCCAGAAACCTATGTAACAAACGATGCCTCTGTTGGTGGCAAGGGCCGCCAGACACGATCTCCAATTTCGACAAAATCCACCAAGAGGTCGGTAAGATCTTTGCAAGGATTAAGCAGGAGGCAATACAAACCACCAATAAACCTTGGGCCAACCAGAATACCTAGGCGATTCAACAAGACGAAATCGACGAATTGTGACAGCACCTAGCAGAGCACAAAGCCCGCAGTGCAGAACTAACCCAACGACTCCACGCTATGGAGTACGAGGAAACCCCGGAGGCATCTCATACTTAGTACCCTTTCTACCATTTTATAGTATTTCTCTAGGCTTTACTATCTGATACATCTTAGGGTATGTAAGGCATAAAAATTTATCGGGAAATCCCGACCATATCATGTACAAGGATTAGGTATCATGCATTTAAATGAAGAACTAAGTTTTATCTATAACTATGTGCATGAGGATATGTACTACGACAATCTGCCTAAGAAATTTCAAACCCATAGACTTATCCTCTTATCCCATTAGATACCACTTATGAATCTCTACTATTTGATACTGGTGCTTATAGGAGCTTTATATCAACTAAGTTCAGTAAGCAGATAAATTCCATTCTTACACCATTAAGTGCCACTTATGCTATTGAGGTTAATGGCAGTAAGACGCTTAAGACAAATAATATAAGTCAAGGATGCTCCTTAGAATTAGTAGGCCGACTCTTTGAAACAGACTTGATGCTCGTCAAACTGGGAAGTTTTGACGTGGTCATAGGCATGGATTGACTATCGAAAAATCATGCAGAAATTGTGTGCAACAAGAAAACGGTTCATATAACTTTAGCCAATAAGAAGGTCCTTACTGTCTAAGGCAAAACAAGAAATACCAAAGTAAGCATCATCCCTAACATTAGAACCCTGAAGTGTTGACAGGGAGGGAGCCAAAGGAAAAGCAGCTCGAAAATATTCTTATTATTTATGGTTACCCCAAAGTTTTTCCAGAACACTTACCTGAACTCCAACATCGAGGCAAGTCAAATTCAAAAATCGGCCTAGTATCAGGTGCGGTACCAGTGGCTCGAGCACCATGCCGATTAACCCCGTCAGTAGTGTAAGAATCGTCCAACCAACTGTAGGAGCTCTTAGATAAAAGGTTTATCAAACCGAATTCCTCGCTTTGGAGGAGCTCCAGTTTTGTTCATAAAGAAGAAGGATGCAAACTTCAGAAGGTGCATCAATTACTGAGAGCTAAATAAACTAAAAGAACCGATACCCGCTCACAAGGATCAATGACTTGTTTGACCGAACTCCAAGAATTAAGCTTCTATTCGAAGATCGACCTAAGGTCTGGTTATCATCAGGTTAGAGTTTGCAAGAAAGATATTCCAAAGACAGTCTTCAGATGCCGTTACGGTCATCATAAATTCTTATTAATGCCATTTGGATTAACCAGTGCCTCAACGGTATTAATGGACCTCATAAATCAGGTGTGCAAACCTTATCTAGACAAATTCGTGATTGTATTCATGAATGACATCTTAATTTACTCACGAAACAAGGAAGAGCACGAGCAAACATTCAGGATTGATTCTAGAGTTGTTGAAGAAAGAACAGCTATACACCAAGCTTTCTAAGTCTGACTTTTGGCTAAGATAGGTAATATTTCTCGGTCACTTAGGGATCCAAGTCGACCCCGCAAAGATTGAGGCTATTAGGAATTTGTCAACTCTTAGAACCCCCATAAAGATACGACAGTCCTTAAGACTTGCCACTTATTATAAGCAATTATCAAAAATTTCTCGAAGATCACCAGAGCTCTAACAAAACTGACCCGAAAAGACATTAAGTATGATTGGGGCGAGGATCAGGAGACATCATTTCAGTTATTAAAGCACAAACTGTGCAGTGCGCTTATTTTGTCCCTACCCGAGAGAAGCAAGAAATTTGTAGATTACTGTGACGTTTCACACAATGGGATGATGTAGAATGATAGGGTCATAGCTTATACTTTATGAAACCTTAAGGTTCACTAGGTGAATTACACAATGCATGATCTAGATCATGGTGCAGTAGTCTTTATCCTTAAAACTTGAAGACATTAGTTGTACGGTAAGAAGTGTACTACACTCACAGACCATAAGAGCCTCCTACACATCTTGAACCAGAAAAAGTCAAATATGAGGTAACATTGTTGATGGAGCTAATAAATAATTGCAACTGTGAAATTCGTTATCACCTGAGGAAAACTAATGTGCTTGCAGACGCTCAGAGCCAAAAGGAACGAACTAAGACGTTAAGAGTACAAACCCTAGTTATAACCATTCAACCAAACCTTCCTTCCTTAGTTCATGATGCACAACTAGAAGTTGTTGAGGAGGAAAATATGAAAAATGAAGCCCTGCATGGAATGGATAAATAGTTTGGGATAAGGGCTAATAAAAATTGATATTTCATGAATAGAATTTGATTACTCTGTTTGGTGGAATAAGAAAGCTGGCTATAGATGAAGGACACAAATCAAGATATGCCGTTCACCCCGGATCCGATAAAATGTATCATGACCTTAAGGAGCTATACGGGTGACCTAACATGAATGATGACATTGCCACATATGTCAGCAAATTCCTAACATGCTCCAAAATTAAGACAAGACATCAGAAACCATTTGAGTAATAGTAGACTGCCTAACAAAATCCGCGCGTTCCTACCAATCAAGAAGAACAACAGGATGAATAAGCTAGTCCAAACGTACCTCAAAGAAGTCATCTCCGGACACGGAGTGCCTATTATAATCATTTCGGATATGGATAGCAGATCTACATCTAAGTTTTTGGCAATTATTACAACAAGCTTTGGGTACAAACTTTGACATGAGTACCACCTATCACCATCAGACCGATGGTCAAAATAAAAGAAAGATTCAAACCCTAGAACCTATGTTAAGAGCCTGTGTAATGGATTTTGGGAAGTGTTGGGATACTTATTTGACTTAGTGGAATTATTGTACGAGCATTAAAGCTACTCCATTTGAGGCACTTTATGGGCAAAAGTGCCGGTCATCGCTTTGTTGGGCTGAGGTAGGAGATAGCCAGATCACTGGACCCGAGATCATTCAGGAGACTACAGAAAAGATAGTCCAGATTCAGAACCGATTAAAGATCGCACTGGATCGACAGAAAAGCTATGCAGATGTTCGACAGAAGGATTTGGAATTTCAGTAGGGAGATCAAGTAATGTTGAAAGTCTCGCCTTGGAAAGGCGTAATCCGTTTTGGGAAACGAGGAAAACTCAATCCTCGTTATATCGGACCATTCAAGATTTCCAAAAGAATTGGCCCGGTAGCCTACCTACTCGATCTGCCCCAAGAGCTTAGTAATGTTCATAGTACCTTCCACATATCCAACCTTAAGAAATGTATGACCGATGAAACACTCGTCATACCCATGGACGAGCTGGAGTTAGACAATAAGTTGAACTTCGTTGAAAAACCCGTAGATAATGGACCGAGAAGTCAAGAAACTAAAGCACAGCCGGATCCCGATAATAAAAGTCAGATGGAACTCTAAGAGATATCCTGAGTTTACATGGGAACGCGAAGATCAATTCCGGGAAAAATACCCTCATCTGTTCTCAAATACTCAAGCATTGGAGAACACGAGCTAATTTCGGGATGAAATTCCCTTAACACGGGGAGACTGTAACATTCGACATTAATCCAGGTTAGCGACTATAACCTAATCAGTATTTACTAGCCAAATACAACCTAATCAGTGGTGATTAGCAATTAATCAAAGTGATTAACAAAGTTCACAAGGAAATTCAATTCAATAAGAATCAATTTCATCGGTGCGATGAATCGACAAATTAATTAATCCGATCGATTTGCGATATGATGAATTAATTCAACTAAGTACATAATTAAATTATGATTAGTGACACTAATCATATACTAATACACTTACTTAACATTAATTATGCAAGACTAAAACAATTCATTAAACAAATGCATTCAAAAGTATTTATGAATTTACAAAAAAAGGGAAATACAAGAATGTCTTCTAAAAATCTGGCCATAGGGAGGTACAAGTAGGTTTTGACTTCATTTTTATAATACACTCTTCCATAACCCATCAAAATCAAATCATTTTCACCATCTTCTTTCATCTCATCCAACACTCCACTCAACCTCCACTTTGATGACCATTTTTCTCTATAAATAGAGAGATCATTTCTCATTCATCCTTACACATTTGCAAGAGCAAAACCTCTCAATATACTCTCTCAAAATCGTCCATAGCCACACACACACACAACCAAAGTTGTTTTCTTCCTTTATTCATCAATAATTCAAGTTTTTCAAGAGTTTCTTTGGTGCAACTAGTTCAAGAACAACTCTTCTACACATTTTCATACTTCTAATACATCAAAGTAAGTAAATACTAACTTATTGCATCTTATATTTATGTTGATATAAGTCTTGCATAATATATATAATCACCAACAACAACAAGTTTCATAAAAACTCAAGTTTATAAATCACTAGTTTTGTTTTAAGTTTGTTTTCTTCAAATGTGTTTATAAATATATAAACACATTATGTAAGTATAAATATTATGAAAAAAAGTTATATAAATGTGTTTTATAACTTTTATACTAGTCTTTGAATAAACAACAAGAATCACTAGTTATTTCACGTTTATGAAATACGGAATTTTAACTGAAATGTTGCATCAACTTTGAAATATCATAACTAATTCATAACTTAACGAAATGAGTTGATTCTTGTCACAAAAGTTAAATCTATGTCTTAACTAAAACTCTGGAAGTTTTCATAATTTATTATGGAGTTTAGAACCCCCAGATATTGTTTGGGAACCCGAAAGTTTGACAGCTCAAAAATGGCCAACATAGGGTTTCTAACGAGCTTTTTCCATAACCTAAACACCTCTAAAAATGGTCGTTCTTGACTTTAAAATTTCTTTGTATATAGTAGTTTAATGTCCAAGAAAACCAAAGCCTAAATCGTTTTGGAGCTTGGTCAAAAACAGCCTCAAAGTAGGCCGAAAAACATTCAAAAAGCTGGAAAATTATATATATAAACTTTACGTTTTAAGTGAGTTTTATTTATAAACTTGTAATGTTGGGTGAT
The DNA here is from genome assembly GCA_020465985.1 of Centrapalus pauciflorus. Classification (NCBI taxonomy): domain Eukaryota; kingdom Viridiplantae; phylum Streptophyta; class Magnoliopsida; order Asterales; family Asteraceae; genus Centrapalus; species Centrapalus pauciflorus. Next base: position 530,515 of record JAANYP010002891.1, on the reverse strand, counting down.
TTAAAACATAACAACATTTATACATACATATTATCATACCTTATATCATTTAGGACTCGGTTAAACGCGTCCGGTGTCATCACTCATCAACAACGAAAATCGTCGTTTTTACGATCATTTTACATCAACATGTGGTGAGTCCTCATAGCCCTATTTTCACTATCTATTGGGGTGGAAATACATGCACGATTTTCATATGGACATCAAAACTGTTTATTTCTTATATGTATTACATGTGTGGATCCATCAGCCCTCAAATCATGAACCGTTAATTACATTTATTTGTAAGCGCGAATAGATTGTGGATAGATCTATCGGGAGGCATGTCCCCCATTCGGGTTAGTCTTAATCGGCTAACGGCGGGATGCATATATATTCAACACACGATATTACATATGGGAATACTGCACATGGCAAACTCATTTAATTAAGCTTCGGTTGCATGATGGTTTATGTGATACATACACAGAATTTATGCTTTATAAATTCAACTCATCTGATAATGTCCATACAACTGGTCTTTTCGCGTAAACCTATGAACTCACCAACAATTTGTTGACGTATTTTAGCATGTATTTTCAGGTGATTAAGGCATGCGCATTTATCAAAAGCATTCCAAGGCTTCCGTTCATTTTGGAGTCACATCATTTTCAAACTCGGAAATTTATTTGCATCTTTCTTGATAAACTAAATTGTGTATTTAAATCTTGGTATTTTAAGAACTAATTACGCTGTATTTTGGTTATGCAAAACAATATGTATATTTGAAGTCAAATCAATGTGTTTTTGAAAACGTCCATATAGTGGTCGTTCGTTATGATTATGGTTACGCTTCCGCGACGTCATGCTTCGTTGCCAACCGGGATAACGGGGTGTGACAAAGGGAGAGAGTTGGAGCTAGGGCTTGAAGTTGCAACATTTTGGTTGGTTATTTTGTGAATATTGAAGCTTTATGGGAGGTATAATCATCTCTACTCTTCTCCATCTTCTTCATCTTCTCCATTTCTCCATCAATTGAGAATGGAACCCTAAGCGGGTTTTGTTGGGTTGAGTTAGTAAATGACTCAAAAATCATGTATATGTTAATGTTTATGGTTTATATCCTATTTGAGTCATAAATTCGTGATTGTTTGGATTGAAGTGGTAATTTTAGTGAAAACCCAAGTTGGAGCTCCATTTGAGCTCCAATGGTGGATGAGATGGGCTTATAGTGTTTTTGAATGTTCAATAGGATAATTTATGAACCAAACATGTTATTTATAGCAATGGAAGTAAATAGAAGCTAGTAGGAACTCAATTGGAGTTTTGAAGGCTAAGTTCGGGTTTTGGTCGTTTGGAACCCGTTTGGAGTTCGTATGAACTCCATGAAGCAATAAAATGCTATGTTGTATAATGTGTTTGGAAAGTGTTCAGTTGTGTTATTAAAGTGTTTACATGAGTTGAAAAACACAAAATATGTGCAAGAACTCAAAATGTTGTTTTTAGGCTAAACCGCACGCCAAGTGTTTGGTGAAATGCCTCAATGAGTTCCAAAACATTTTTGGAATGGGTTTCTATGCTTAGATGTAATTTTAATGTCTAAACATGGCCCAAATATGTTTAATATGGCTATGAGATTGGTTGGAATTGAATCCAAGCTCAATTGGAGCTCGGTGTCGTCGGTTGGAGTTTTCGGTCATTTTCGGACTCGTTCGGAGTCCGTATCAACTCCGCGGGATCATGGATTGTTATAAAATGGTTCTAATATATTTAGAGGTATCTAAGTGACCTTAATATGCTATTAACATTTTTTTTAAAGTCCCTCCAAAGTTACGAAAACGCTTATGGAAGTTTTGGGGACTTTGAGTGCATTTGTGTCAAAAAAAAATGAGTTGGGAGCTGTCCGGGAGGGGGGTAGCGGCGCGAATAACGTCATGGTCGTGCCATGACCATGTTTCTTGTCCAAAAATTGATTTTTCATGGTTGGGGGTCGATTCTTGGGTCTTATACATTCATTACACCTCTAAATTAAGTGTTTAAAGGGTTTGAGGGCCTTTGATCCATTCCGGAACTTGTAGGGCCTCATTTGGAGTTAGTACTTTTGGTTTGATATCCCAATACTCTTAGGCCACTCTTAGGGGCTTATATTGTGTTCGGGGGCTTACGGGTGCGCGTTATGAATGCTTTTAGGTGAATCGAGTCGAAAGGAGCTTTAGCCATTCTTGGGGCAAATGTGACTTCGTTGGAAGGCTTGGGAATCCTATAAACCGATCACTGTGATTTATAGTATTAGTGTTACATATTGTTACTGTATATTGCTATTTGCCTTGTTGAACATATTGTTGAGCTAATTGTTGATATCTTGATAGTAGTAGCATATTGCCCTCAATTTTGATATGTTGATTCCTTGAGCACATGTGAGGCACCTTGGACCTCCTCCTACTTGATATGTTGAGTTTATTGTCGATATTTGATAGTAGTTGCATAAGAACCCTCAATTCTCACGTGTATGATTCTTTGGGCTTATGTGAGGCACGTCGGGCCTCACTATATATGATAGGCTTTGTGAAGTCATACCTCGTTGAATACTTTGTGGAGCTATTTGTTGACATATTGATAATTGTTGCATACTTGATTTCGTTTCTCCTACGTATGATGTATTTGGGCATATGTGAGTCACCTTGGACCTCACCATACTTGATATGCTTCACTTGATGGTGAGGTCCAAGGTGACTCACATATGCCTCGATGAGTTCCAAAACATTTTGGGATTGGGTTTTTATGCTTAGATGTAATTTGAATGTCTAAACATGGCCAAAATATGTTTAATATGGCTATGATATTGGTTGGAATTGAATCCAAGCTCAATTGGAGCTCGGTGTCGTCGGTTGGAGTTTTCGGTCATTTTCGGACTCGTTCGGAGTCCGTATCAACTCCGCGGGATCATGGATTGTTATGAAATGGTTCTAATAAGTTTGAGGTGTCTAAGTGACCTTAATATGCTATTAATATTGTTGGTAAAGTCCCTCCAAAGTTACGAAAACGCTTATGGAAGTTTTGGGGACTTTGAGTGCATTTGTGTAAAAAAAATGAGTTAGGAGCTGTCCGGGAGGGGGGTAGTGGCGGGACTAACCTTATGGTCGCGCCATGACCATGTTTCTGGTCCAAAAATTGATTTTGCATGGTTGGGGGTCGATGCTTGGGTCTTATACGTTCATTACACCTCTAAATTAAGTGTTTAAATGGTTTAAGGGCCTTTGATCCATTCCGGAACTTGTAGGGCCTCATTTGGAGTTAATACTTTCGGTTTGATGTCCCAATACTCTTAGGCCACTCTTAGGGGCTTATATTGTGTTCGGGGGCTTACGGATGCGCGTTATAAATGCTTTTAGGTGAATCGAGTCGAAAGGAGCTTGATTGCAAGCTTTAGCCATTCTTGGGGCAAATGTGACTTCGTTGGAAAGCTTGGGTATCCTATAAACCGATCACTGTGAGTTATAGCATTAGTGTTACATAATGTTCCTGTATATTGCTATTTGCCTTGTTGAACATATTGTTGAGCTAATTATTGATATCTTGATGGTAGTAGCATATTTACCCTCAATTTTGATATGTTGATTCCTTGAGCACATGTGAGGCACCTTGGACCTCCTCCTACTTGATATGTTGAGTTTATTGTCGATATTTGATAGTAGTTGCATAAGAACCCTCAATTCTCACGTGTATGATTCTTTGGACTTATGTGAGGCTCGTCGGGCCTCACTATATATGATAGGCTTTGTGAAGTCATACCTCGTTAAATACTTTGTGGAGCTATTTGTTGACATATTGATAATTGTTGCATACTTGATTTCGTTTCTCCTACGTATGATGTATTCGGGCATATGTGAGTCACCTTGGACCTCACCATACTTGATATGCTTCACTTGATTTCGTCTGGAGTTGAGCTAACTGTTGATGTTTTGATGGTAGATGCATACATATCCTCAACTCTCACATGTATGATTATTTGGACTTATGTGAGACACGTTGGACCACACCACACTTGATATGATTTGTGAAGCTATACCCTGTTGAATACCTTGAGGAGCTATGGATGACATATTGATAATTGTTGCATACTTGATTTCTTTCCTTCTATGAAAGATTTGTTTGGGCTTATGTGAGGCACATTGGACCTCACTAAACTTGATATACTTTGTGAAGCCATACATTGCTGAATACTTTGAGGAGCTTTGGGTGACATATTGATAATTGTTGCATACTTGATTTCTTTTCTTCAAAGAAAGACTTTTTTGGGCTTATGTGAGGCACATTGGACCTCACTATACTTGATCTGCTTTGTGGAGCTATACTTCGTTGAATACCTTGTGAAGCTAATTGTTGACATGTTGATAGTTATTGCATACTTGCTTTCACTCCTTCTATGAATGATTTATTTGGGCTTGTGTGAGGCACGTTGGACCTCACCATGCTTGATATGCTTTCAAATGACCTCACCTGGATATCCATGGATAATGTTGGGCTAGCTCTAAGCCTAAATTGAGCAATATGTTGGACTAGCTCTAAGTCTAAATTGAGCAATATGTTGGACTAGCTCTAAGTCTAAATTGAGCAAGACGTTGGGCTAGCTATAAGCCTAAATTGAGCAATATGTTGGACTAGCTCTAAGTCTAAATTGAGCAAGACGTTGGACTAGCTCTAAGTCTAAATTGAGCTATAGGTTGGACTAGCTCTAAGTCTAAATTCAGCAATATGTTGGACTAGCTCTAAGTCTAAATTGAGCAAGACGTTGGACTAGCTCTAAATCTAAATTGAGCAATAATGTTGGGCTAGCTCTAAGCCTAAATTGAGCCATAATGTTGGGTCATCTCTAAGCCTAAATTGAGCACTTGATCATATTGGTTATTGAACATACTCGTTGCTTATCATTGCATGCTTGTATATTATGTATCCTTCTAATCTAGCAACTCACTCAACTTTGTTGACCCCTTTTAGTTGTTAAACCCCTTTCAGGTAAAGGAAAGCATCACACATGACCATCTTGGTAGTGGATTGTACCTTGACTAGCGGCTCCATTGTGTTCGCATACCTTTCATAAAGCTTTAGGGTGGGGATTTAGTGGACTCCCGTTTCGGTATATGCTCGAGAATGAACTTAGCTTTTATGCATGGCTAGATAGTGTGGATGTTTAAAGTTTGTAACTCCATCTGCTTCGATCCATGATACCCCATACTTTGCTCATTATTAGGTGACAAAGTGGGAAGTATCATGTTGATGGCTTTTGAATATTGAAAATTTAAATTTGACCACATTTTCTGCAAGTGTATTATGATAATTATGGTTAATTGTTCGTGAAACATCTAGTTGGAAGGGTGTTTCAGAAAGAGTAAAATGCTATTAAATAATATAAACTCAGCGCCGGCCCCTGTGGGCGCCCAAAAGGGGCAATTACCCAGGGCCCAAAATTTCATAAGGCCCTAATTTCAAAAGTTTTCAACGTAAATAAAGTAAAATTAATTTTTTATATTTATGGACGCATAGAAAACAAAAGTATGTTTGTATACACACAAGTATGTATGTATATGTGTGTGTGTGTGCGCGTGCGTGTATATATATTTTATATATATATATATGTGTGTGTGTGTGTGTATTTATATACATGTATGTATAAAGCCCTCTTATACGTTTTCGTCCCCCAAAAATTAACGGAACAGTATTGTATAGACTCTATGTCATATATACATGTTTTGTTAAAAAGAAATGTCTTTTACATTTTTGAAAATATGCATGTAGGATTGTTGAACGTAGATGGATACTACGACTTTTTGTTAACATTTATAGACAATGCCGTTAATGAAAGTTTCATCACACCCACTGGCCATCAGATTATTGTTTTTGCCCAAACTGTCCATGTACTTTTTATCCAAACTTGAGGTATATAAATTTTCTATAATTATATACCAATTATAAAAATCTATTTTTTTTTATCATAATAACTCATGACAAATTTAATAGATTAAAATGTCATATTAAAATTTTGAAGTGGATTTATTTTTATGTGTTATGCACATATTTAAAAGCTTTCAACAATTATATTTGAAAGATGAAAATTTTATCATGTATACATTAATTTATTATTATCATTATTAATTTATGAAGTTATAATTAATTATCCAATAATTTTTAGTGATAATTACATAAATAACCAAAATATAAACCACTTTTCAAATTTTACAAAAAAAACTCATCTAACCAAAATACACATCATTTACGTCATCACATTTACGTGATGGCCACTATCTTAATAATTTTTAATGCATTACGTTACAAAAGGTAAAAAGTAACGTAAACTACATTATCTATACGTTACCAAATCTATTCTTGAGAAGGAGCACAATGAGATTTGATAATGTAAAGCAAGGGTACCTTGTGTGATAATTCACCTTTTGTAGCGAAACACATTAAAAAATAATCAAAAGTACAAGTAACGTATATATTGGTCGTCACATAAATGTGGTAGCAAAAATATTAGGTATTTTGGTAATGTCACTTTTTTTTTTTTTTGTAAAACTTGAGAAGTGGGTTGTTTTTTTGGGGTATTTATGTAATTATCCCTAATTTTTAACTATAATTAATTTGATGTACTAATCAAGATGAGAAATTGTGATTTACAGGAGTATGAGCCTGAGCCGATTGATAAGGGAGTCGAGCTGAGTTGGGAATTGGAACAACAATTGGGTAATAATGCAAAGTCAGAAATTGCACATTGACTTAATCTCATCCTTACAAACCTAAATTGCCAACCATTAACAACCGTTAGATCCGAAAACCACCATAAGTTTGGGAGTGTGGATTTTTATCATTTTTTTTTTTTTTTTTTTTTTTTTTTTTTTTTTTTGTATTTCAACAACTTGTGCTGAATGAATTGATGCTAGGTAGATGTATGAGAAATTTTAATGTTTTTTTCTATTTTATAATTATTTAATTGAAAAAAGAAATTACTTGATAAATACCTATATTCTTGTAGTACCAATTAAGAGTTATTAATACCGTTAAAACACAACCTATTTTTATTAGTATATATAATCTTTCAAAATTTTAAACCTGTTACATGCATATTCTTTTAAACGATAGTTCTACCTTTGCTTCTCCCGTTTGGTATCATAAGTGTTATCAATGGTATACGATTTAGTAAATATTCAGAAAGAAGAAGAAGCTTTGCAATGGTAGCATTGAGATGAAAAGTGCAGATGTCTTTTCTATACAAAACGTAAGGAAGAAGAAAACAAAATATATCTAGCCTAACTATGAGATAGTTACAATATCAGCCCCTATACTATACTAGATGTAACAATATTAACACCCCCCCTCAAACTCAAGTGGGGGAAAAACGAGCCAAGTTGAGTTTGGAAACTAAAGCTTGAAACCGGCTTGGAAGATGGGCTTTGGTAAAAATGTCTGCTGGTTGTTCCATGGTGGAGATAGGAAGAAGCATGATCGTCTTACCAATTACATGTTGACGAACAAAGTGGCAATCAATCTCAATATGCTTTGTGCGCTCATGGAATACATCATTATGAGCGATCTGAATAGCACTCCGATTGTCACACCAAAGAGAAGTAGATGACAATTGAGGAGCCCCCATATCAGTCAGAAGCCAACGAAGCCAAATTAACTCTTGAGCAGTGTCTGCAAGTGCACGATATTCAGCTTCAGTGCTAGATCTAGCAGTCAAAGATTGTTTCTTGCTCCGCCAAGATATAAGGGAATCACCAAGAAAGAAACAATATCCAGTAGTGGATCGGCGATCGGTCACATCACCATCCCAATCAGCATCAGAATAACCTCTAAGAGTCAAGGAGGATTCTGAGGAGAAGTAGAGACCATGAAACATGGTTCCTTTCAGATACCTGAGAATGCGAAGAACTGCTGCGTAATGATCAGAGCAAGGAGCAGCCATGAATTGACTAACAATATGAACAGCATAAGCCAAGTCTGGTCGAGTGACAGTAAGATAAACCAAGGAACCAACTAACTGGCGATATAACGTTGGATCTCGCAATGGAGACCCAGCACCTGGAGCTAGATGAAGATTATGCTCAAGAGGAGTCGATGCTACCTTGCTGTCAGTGAGACCTGCTTTAGAAAGAAGATCTGATATGTACTTAGATTGGCAGAGGTAGATTCCTGTGGAGTTTGAGAGAACTTCAAGACCAAGGAAATAATGAAGATTACCAAGATCTTTCATTTCAAAACATGAGCTAAGAGATTGTTTAAGACTACTAATTCCCACAAGATCACTACCAGTAATGATCATATCATCTACATAAAGAATAAGAAGAATGGTTCCTGCTTCAGTAGTACGAGTAAATAGTCCAGAATCATAATGACTTGAGGAAAAACCCAAAGACACAATGGTAGTGCTGAATTTTTCAAACCAAGCACGAGGTGCTTGTTTAAGACCATATAAAGCTTTTCGTAATTTGCAAACATGACCTGCAGGATGAGAAACACCAGGAGGTGGTTGCATATATATATCTTCAATTAGATCACCATTTAGAAAAGCGTTCTTGACATCCATCTGGTAGAGTGACCAACGATGAATAGCAGAAATTGCAAGAAGACAACGAACAGAAGTAACCCGTGCAACGGGTGCAAAAGTCTCTTCATAATCAATCCCATACTCTTGGTTAAAGCCTTTTGCAACGAGTCTAGCTTTGTACCGATCAACTGATCCATCAGATTTAGTTTTAATTTTGTAGACCCATTTAGAACCAATGGGTGACTTCTCTGGTGGAAGAGGAACGATATCCCATGTTTGAGCTTTCTCAAGAGCTTGAAGTTCTTCAATCATAGCTTGCTGCCAAAGAGAGTTAGAGGATGCTTCCTTGTAGGAAGTAGGCTCATGATGGGACAATATAGTGGCATAACAATGATAATCACGGAGATGAGAGGGAATGTGTCTTACCCGCTCAGATCTACGCGCTTCTGGCATCTCATAAGTGCTTGGATCCTCAAGAACAGAAGATGCCTCAAAAGTAGTCGTTGGACATGGCTCAGATGTTTGTTCATGATCAGAGGAAGCAATGATGGGAGGCTCCATATGTGAGGAAGAATCAACACTTAGGGGTGAGTCTGAGTCAGGAGAGTCAAGAGAGATGGAAGCATTAGTAAAGAAAGGAGTAGCAGTGAAAGATGACACCTGAAATTTAGAGACCGATGAAAACATTTTGTGTTCCCAGAAAACCACATGTCGAGATATTCGTAGACGTCTAGAAATAGGATCCCAACAGCGATATCCTTTATGCTCAATGTCATACCCAAGAAAGCAACATAATCGAGAACGAGGTTCAATCTTGGAGCGTTCATGTGGTTGCAACATAACAAAACATGCACAACCCCATGTACGAAGTAGATCATAAGCAGGTGACATACCATGTAGAGCCTCGTATGGAGATTTGTTGTGAAGAACACGAGTAGGATGTCGATTAATGGTATACACGGCAGTGAAAGCTGCCTCTCCCCAAAAGTGCTCAGGACATTTGGCCGAAATCAGAAGTGTACGAACAGTATCAAGAATGTGCCGATGTTTTCTTTCGGCACGACCATTTTGTTGAGATGTGCCAGGGCATGAGTATTGAGCCATGGTACCTTGCTGATGGAGGAAGGAGATAAGAGAAGATTCTTTATACTCCATAGCATTATCAGCACGAAAAACTTTGATGGTCTTTGAGAACTGTGTGTGTATCATGCGTGCAAAAGTTATGTAAATTTCGGGTAATTCAGATCGATGTTTCATAAGATAAATCCAAGTAAAACGAGTATGGTCATCGATAAATATAACAAAATACCTAGCACCACCAATAGAGGGATGAGGTGCAGGTCCCCAAACATCAGAATGAATAAGATCAAAGGCAGAATTAGACGAAAATTCATTTGTATTAAATGGTAAACTATGTTGTTTCCCAAGTTGACAAGACAAACAAGAAACAGACTTGGAGTCAACATGACCTAACAAACCAAAATTAGCAAGTAATCTAAGCTTCGAAGTAGATAAATGTCCTAAGCGGGCGTGCCATATGTCAAAAGATAAAAGACTAGATGTAGACGCAACTAAACTAGATGTTGATTTAGGTAGACGAAGGTAGACCACTTCAAACATCCGCCCAGTTTTACGGCCTATTCCAAGGATCTCCTTGGTCTTTGGATCCTGCACAACACAACCAGAAGAAGAGAAAGTAACAGTTAGACCAGAATCACAAAGTTGGCTAATTGATATGAGACTAAGGGATAAATTGGGAACATGAACAGCATTGGGTATAGATAAATGCGTAGTGGAGACATGTCCACTAAATGTTACAGGGAGACGAGTTCCATCAGCTGTAAAAACAGATGGAAAAGTGTGTGGCGGTTGTTTAGTAACAAAAAAATCTGAATGGGGAGTCATATGATTGCAACAACCCGAATCAAACAACCACATGTTACCTGACGAAGATGACAACTCATTTGTACCCATAGAACCCAACATTAGTTGTTCCATCAGCTCTTGATTCTTTCGCATTAGCTCCATGAGATCATTGTTAGGAGCAGAAATATTAGTTGCAATACAAACAGGAGTCTCAGGCTTTTGAGAGTCTGGAATAATGGACCCTGCCATAGATTTTGATCGAAATTGTGGTCTTGAGATCCCTAAATTCCTGGGATGTTTGGAACAGTCAGAGCCATAATGTTTTGGATGTTTCACATTACACCACTTGCAATAGCGTATGGGGCATTCCAATAGCAAGTGTGATGTGGAATGACAAAAGGTACATTCGCTTTGGTTTCGTTTTCCTGCATATTTGGATTCATTTGTTTTACCCTTTTGACCGAAAGAAGGCACAAATAAAACTGTATCAGATAGAGGTTGTACGCGAGACTGAAGCCGAGTTTCTTCGCTTATCAATTCTGAAATAGCATCGTCAAGCGTCGGAAGAGGATGCCTGTGAAGTAATGATGCACGAACATTTTCAAATCTATCGGTGAGACCCATCAACAAGGTAATTAAGTGAAGTTGACTGAAGTAGGCACGGAATTGACGAGCAGTCTCATCAAAAATCTGTGGTGCGGCTAGATTTAATTGATCCCTGATTACTTGCATCTCTGATACATAAGAACTAACAGACTGGTCAGGTTGTTGTCTTTTGCACTGAAATGAAGACCACAACTGATATTGATGTGAGAGACCTGCAGTAGTAAACCTTTTGGCAAGAAATTCCCAAACTTCAGTTGCGGTAGTGTAACCCAATAGTTGTTGATGAATCTCTGTAGTTGTTGAAGCATTAATGTATCCGATGATCTTTGTGTTCTTGATATCCCAGTCATCCGATCTCTTAGCAAAGGCTGCATCTGTTTCCTCTGCCCCTTTTGTCGGACGTGGGTTTGTACCCAAAACATAGCTATACAGCCCTTGAGATTTAAGGTGGATTGTCATGTGATGTTGCCATAAAACATAATTTTGTCCATCAAGAAGAACTGATATGGGACGATTTTGAATAACAGAAGGGTTCAACATTTAAACAAAACAAAAGAGGTTTGCGAAAATATTGATCAGTTCACGGAACACACCTAGGTTACGGTTCTTTGCAGTCACAAATCAATAGAAATCACGACTCGTAAATAACACGAACTTTGGGATGCAGTTTCAGAGATGAAATCAGAAAATAAGAATAGAAGTTACGAACCAGGAGTTGACTCAAAACGCTCGTGAAATCAGAAACCCAAAACAGATAGTCGATCGAGAAGACTGAGATGGCAGCGATAGTTCAGATACGTAGTAGGATTCACATGCCTAAAGCTCTGATACCATGTTATCAATGGTATACGATTTAGTAAATATTCAGAAAGAAGAAGAAGCTTTGCAATGGTAGCATTGAGATGAAAAGTGCAGATGTCTTTTCTATACAAAACGTAAGGAAGAAGAAAACAAAATATATCTAGCCTAACTATGAGATAGTTACAATATCAGCCCCTATACTATACTAGATGTAACAATATTAACAATAAGTATGGGTGAGATTTATAACCGATTTTGCATAAACGAATTAGGACTGAGTCGAAACGATAACAAACTGAGACCCTAGTTTCAGTATCCGGTTCTCAATTTTAGCCTAGTTCGGGAATGTTGATTTTAGCCTAACTTTGGAAATCGGTACCAAACCGGCCCACAATTTCTATAATCAAGTCAATTCTCAGTCCTAGTTCAAAAATTTTCGATACTGATTCGGTACCAAGTTGAAACAATTACTAAATGTGTAAAAAGAATTCACTACCTACATCAAACTATTAACAAAAGTACATAATAATAATTCCATACTAACCCGGCCCTTTAGCGAATTGGGCATCTTTATGATTAACATTCTAACGATCAAGTGAAATCAACAAAAAGAAGAGATTGAGAGAGTGTATGTGCATATACAAATGAATGATGAAATTTATGCACAAGAAATCCTTGTATAATGTCATTTACGATGACTCGAGTTTCAGTAAGAACATAAATCAATCTATGATTACATGACTCTTTGATGCATTCATGCTCTTGGAAGAGGGCATGAGCTTCATTTTCTTATCCATTAGATATGTCAACAACGTCTTCGAGAAACATGGTTTTTCGAGGCTTGACAAAGGTTTAAACGGCATAATATTTATATAGACGATAATGAAACATATGGTTTAAGGCTAGGTAGCAATTTAAACTCTTTCTGGCCAAACATGAGTTGATTTGATTTATGCTTTGATGTCTAACGGGTTAAACAGGTAGCAAGAAAAGTTAAAAAGGAAATGGGTTAATATGTACAATCGTACTCACTCTTAAATTTGTACGATTGTACACTCTTAAATTGTTTTATTAAATAAATTATATTATTATTGTAATAATATAGTTTTTGTGATATTTGTGAAAGAATTTTGTAATCATTCCTAACATGTTTTTATTTATAAAATATGGACAAAAAGTGTTTGTATATAGGTCAATCCAACCCGACGTAACCCGATCCATTTTAACATGTACTAAAGAACCGATGTGGTTTGCTTGTTACCAAAATTGCTTAACTTGCCATTTAGCCACCTTTATACTAATTATGACCATAATTCAAGAGGGATTTAGGTGAAGGATTTAGCCACCGTAGAAGTAGAAACCAGTCTCGAGAGAAGCCCAATGAGAACTGCGCTATTATACGTACTTGGTTCAGCTAGCATAGGGTTGTTACGTGAATCTACATACGTATTGTTCTTGAATGGCCCACCAACAAGCGCACCAGTCGTGACATTAGCATTTGGTTTATTAGATTTGAGCCATTTCAAACCATCTTTGCAGCAATATCTATGCTCCTCGATGGCGCACATAAAGTGGGCACTTTTCACTGTATCCAACAAGATAGCTCATCTTCATTGGATTGTCTCCCAAAACATAATCAGCCTAACGCCAAACACAATAGAAACACTTAACCTCATCAGTCATTTTCAAGACATAAATTTAAAAATGTATCCTTTTCGTATTAAAAAATGATGTCTACATAGCCTATTAGGGCTTAGGCTTATGTGTATCAGTGAATCTATAATCATCATTGTATCTGATATCCAGACATCTACAATGTAATTACATGTATAAACTTATCATACAGATAAACCTAAACCTTAATGGGCTATGTACAACTAGGGGTGTGCAAAATAACCAAACCCGAATAACCCATCCGAACCGAATCTTAAACGGGTTATTTGGGTCGGGTTATTCGGTTTTCGGTTTGTTAATCAGGTTAAATGGTTCCCAATATTTAAATTTCGGTTAGGGTATCGGGTAGGATTTATGTTTATTCGGGTACCCAAATAACCCGTTTAATTTTTAAATTCCCAATTTCAATTAGAATTAGAATTGTTTATATGTAATAATGTAAAGATTTAAATACCCAATTTTAATAGTCAAACTATTTAACCCATGTACCCAAATTACCCAACTCATTTAACCCGTTTAAACTAAATTGTAAAGTATTTCATTTTTTATATCAAAACCGAATAACCCGTTTAACCCAAACCGATTAACCCGATACCCATTTAACTCGAAACCGATTAACCCGTTCCTTTATTTGGTTCGGGTTTGGCCAAAGAACTCAAACCCGAATAACCCGATACCCATTTAACCCGCCCGAATAACACCCCTATGTACAACCCCTTAGGGCTAGCAGTGATTATTTGATACCATAAGGGGGCGTTTGGTTCGCTGGAATCTGGCGGAAAAGGAATGGATTTTCCATTCTGATGGGTTGTTTGGTAGTCCAAAGGAATGGAATGATCATTCCACATTTTTTTTAAAAAAAAAACCCCTTTTGAAGGAATGATCATTCCATAGCAAAATGAGAGGAATTTAAATTCCATTCTCAATTCCTTTTGATAGGGGTGTTCATAAAAATCCGAATCCGAACATCCGAAATAAAATCCAAAAATACGATCCGAAATTTTGGATTTGGATAGTAAAATTCCAAAATTTCGGATATCATCCGATATCCGAAAATCCAAAAAAAAATTAATTTTTTTAAAATTTTTTTATATCTTTGGTATTGATTATTTACATAATATTTGAGTGTTTATTATTATTCTAATGTGTATTTTTGAGTTTTATCTTATCTTAATATTATAAATTTATTAACTAATATTTTATATTTTTAGTTTTTTAATATTTTTTTAGTCATTTTGGGTAAAATAATTTCGGATACATTTAGTTTGTGATATATTTATCTTTAATATGTATTTGGATATATAAAATTTGTGTTTTAGATATTCAAAAATTTGATTTAATTTTTTAAAAAAAATTAAAAATATGAATTTTCGGATATTCAGTTAGTCCGATATCCGAATCCGGAATTTCGGATATCCAAAATTTCCGATTCGGATAGCAAAATTCACTATTCGAAATTTCGGATATCCGGTTTACAACACCCCTACCTTTTGACAACCATCCGCCCACTCTAAACCCTAGCAGCCACAAAAAAAAAACTTGTTCTTCCTCTCCAGTGCCGATCTGCTAGCCGCTGGACGTCTTACCGCCAACCTCCTCCATCTCCGGCGCCGATCAGCTCCATCTCCGGCGCCGATCAGCTCTATCTCCGGCGCCGATCTGCTCTATCTGCGGTGACTAGGATTTTACGCGTCCTCTCCTCCAGCTCACCTCCTGTTTTTGGTTCCACTACCACTTTTTCTTTTAAAAACTACCATGACCGTGGGTAATTTTTGTTGGAAAAGTTGACAATCATTTAATAACTTATATATATATATATATATATATATATATATATATATATATATATATATATATATATATAATCAATACTTAAATTATCTATCATAAATGACCAAATATATTATAATCATGTTTTCTGTTGTCTTTTGTACTGTATCATATATTATTTTGGTTGTAACATTTTAAGGTATTTGTTTTGTGACTTTGCAATATAAAAACTTTATTTTATAAAGAAATTGATTAAATAAATCATAGTTTTAAAATATTTTTGTACTTCAAGAAAAAAAATTCATTTTGACAGATTTATCAACCAAACGGAAAACAATTAAGGAATTGTATCTGAAATCCATTCCTTTCCTGCCAACCAAACAAACTATAGTATTTGGATTCAGACAGATTCCATTCCTTCCAGAATTCCATTCCTTTGACAGATTTCATTCCATTCCGTCAGATTCCAGCGAACCAAACGCCCCCTAAGAGAGAGGGGTATACTCAGGCCGCTTGGTCTCGGCTTTGCCACATCAGCCCCAGGCCGCCGGGAACACCAATCCTGGTGCCCGGCCCTGCGAAAATGCCACCCCCCTCCGGCTTCAGAAGGTCGCGCGGCCCCTCTCCCATTTCCTTTGTCTTTTTCTTTTTTAACGGTCATTTGATCGTTTATTTATTTTAAAAAAAATTAACCTAAAATTTTTATCGTATAAAATACTTTACTCCAATACATTAATCCTCACATCTTCCAATTTATACACTTTCAAACTTCTCTCTTTCAATCTAATTCTCATACACCTCTCAACTTTATATTTTATTATCACAATTTTATTTTTATTGTGATGGAACCGTATACGTCTTCGTCGCCATCATCATCTTCGGACCATGACACCCACATAAAATTAGACACATCATGTATGCTTTTGTCATATTACACAATATGATCTTACAAGTCGAAGGCTTCGCGATATGTTAATTTTAAGAAACCGAGCTTCCATCCAATCAACGTCCGCTTCCCATGAAGTATATCAAAATATGTTATTGGAAATTCGTAACCGGAAACACACAATAACCTTCGATCAGATCTCGTAAAACATATTGCACTTGCCCAAATACCAAATTTAGACGACTAGCTTGTGTCTTTTAATGTTCATTCGTAATTTTAGTTTTTATTTATTGTTATGTATTTTTTTATTTTAATTCCGTAATGTTTAATTTTTAGTTTATGTAATAGTTTTTTAATATTTATGGAATTAATTATTTTTAGTTTTAATTGTTTTGTCAATTAAAATGAATTTATGTTAAAAAGAAATTAAGAAAGATGGAAAGGTTTAGAATGATGAGTATTTTTAACTTAAAAAAGTGGAAAGAGAAAAGTTGATGTGGTGCTGGGATGTGCAGAAAGGTGGTTTTGAGAAAGAAGAGTATACCATGCTCTTAGAATTGTGAAATAAAACAATACCTGTGATATGGCAAAATCTCGCAGATGGTGAGAAGGAGTCTTCATCGCATTCAAGTTTTGAAGTTTTTGATGAAAGCATGTAATCACTAAATAAGACAGCTAAAAAGGCGTAAGCTACAGGCTGCTGCAAAACATGCCACTTGCTGACCCAAATTAGACCGGCTGCAGTATTGAGAATCACGTTATACGATCTACTAACAAAAAAATGATTGGGCAAAACATTATTCTAATTCTTTCGAAACTTTTGGCCACCGAGATAGTGAACAGAGAAAAAAAGAACTACCTTTTGTTCTGCTTGTTGTTGTGGACGAAGAATCTGGCAAGAGGCCACACATGATGGTTTCGACTGTCTTTCTGTACATATCTATGCTCTCTGAATCTGACACATCATCTGGACCGAAGAAGCTTAGCCTCGACAACAGAGCCTGCACCCATCCAAATATTTAATATCGTGTTTCACATTATAGTTTCATGGTGATTTGCAACCCAAAACCATGTATATGTATGGAACGAATGGTCATGACTAATGAGTTTGAGTAGTAATTTGCTGTATGCTGTTTAGACAACGGAAATATGTAAACAATAGGTGAAAAGTTTACATGAGTTCCGGGTAGGGTTGCGTTTAGTTAACCAAAACAAGTCATTTTTCAATTTCAGTTTTCAAGTTATATATTTTAGAAAAAAACAAGAGTTTTTATAAAAAGTGAAAACGTGTTTAGATGATGAAGTTTTTGTTTTAAGAAAAATAAGATGAGTGATTATAAAATAAGAAAAATAGGATAGGTGATAGAAAAGTAAGAGAGAGAAATAGGGTAGGTAATAGAAAAGTAAGTGAGAATGTGAAAAGTGGTATTTTAAAAAGTGAAATGAAAAATTTATGAAATTATTGTTAAGTAAACAAGTTTCCATTTTTTATGAATAGTGAGATGGAAATTTTCTTGGTAACTAAACGCACGTGTCATCCCAACTGAACCATGTAGGAGTTCCCCAGTTAGCATACTTTTCTCCATCTTCGCCGGTTACAAAATCAAGGTATGTGCTATCTTTTGTTGCATAATAAAGCCAGCTTGTTGCCCATAAAAGCACATCCCCATAACCAGTTGAATTGTAATATGAGCGAACTTCCAAGATGTGTTTGCTATACAGCCCTCTATACTCATTAGCAAAAGCAAACAAGTCCTCAGCATGTCTAACAAGCAAGCTTGAATATGTCGAATTACTAGATCTAAACACAATCGATGTTGAAGCCATTGCTGCTGCTGTTTCGCCAGCAACATCTGACCCCCTTGTTGATTTGCTCACTTTTGTAAGAGGCCGTTTTTGGGTTATGTCTTCAGGCCTGTCCGAACATTTATGGTCTGTCACAGGATCTCCCACCTGTAATAAAATAATCATCTTATTTTAAATATAAACATCATCATATGCTTAAGTTGATATATCATTTATAAAGTAATTCCATCATATTGCTTAGTGGTTGGCAAGATGAAACGCAGTCCAGCAAAAGATCTTGACACATGTTTGTTAACTATCGGTTAGACGGTTACGCAATTTATATCCTTCATGTTGGGATTAATGGCCGCCTAAAGGGTGTCTACTTTTATAATTGTACATCTTTAGCCTCTAAAATAAATTTATAGTGGAGGTTTAAGGATCAAACTTTGACACGTGTTTGACTGTTAGTAAACTATGGGTTACATCCTTGACGTTGGTGGTAGAACCATAGCCCCCTCCCTAAAGAAAGGTTGTTTTAGTCCTTTTTTCATTTAGAAAGTATGTTTTCAAAGCATTGTTTTTTTATGTTTATTTTATAGAGAACAACACAGATCGAATTTTAACAGCTAAAAGATGTATAATCACAAAACATAAAGATAAAATAAAACAAAAACTCAGGCAATGAAGTGATTAATAGAATGAGGCAGTACCTGAATGTAAAGCACATTATGTTTACGATGAGCATTGATAAGATAGTTAGTGATCCATTTAAGCGATTCTTTCGCAGGGTGCAATTGATACACTGCATCCATCTGATCACCATATTCGAGGATAGCCCAAGACAGCACAGTGGCAGTAAACGCCATTGGAAATCAAAACTTCATATGATCTCCGACATCATACATTCCCTTCGAAAGATCAAGCTCAGCATCGTCCCCATCTTTTAGAGTGTGGGGAGTACCCACCTCTCCCAAATCCATCTTTCTGTACACGTCAGCGCCACATCAGCTTTTCTCTCTCCACCTTTCCCAACCTTTCTAACTAGGAAATACCCACCTTTCTTAACATTTCCATCTTTCTTAATTTTTTTAACATTTTAATTAATTTTAACTAACAAAACAAATACTAGAATTAAAATAATTAATTTCATAAAATATTTAAAAACTATTACATAAACTAAAAATTAAAAATTACCGAATTAAAATAAAAAAAATACATAACTAGCCGTCTAAATTTGGTATTTGGGCAAGCGCAATATGTTCCACAAGATCTGAGCGAAGGTTATTGTGTGTTTCCCGATTACGAATTTCCAGTAACGTATTTTGATATACTTCATTGGAAGCGGAATGTTGATTGGATGGAAGCTCGGTTTCTTGAAATGAACATAACGCGAACCCTTCGTCTTCTAAGATCATATTGTGTAATATGACACAAGCATACATGATGTGTCTAGTTTTATTTTGGTGCCATGGTCGTGCGGGGTTGTTTAATATAGCAAAACGAGATTTGAGTACACCAAAAGCTCGTTCGATGTCTTTTCTTGCCGACTCTTGTGCTGCCTTGAATCTTTTTCGTTTGTCATCGGTTGGACACGAAAAAGCTTTCACAAAAGTCGCCCACTCGGGATATATCCCGTCGGTTAGATAGTAACCATGTTTGTATTCTGTTCCGTTAATAACAAAAGGAACAACCGGTGCGATCCCGTTTAAAACGTCGTTGAATACTGGTGATTGATTAATCACATTGATGTCGTTGTTGGAACCCGCGACGCCAAAAAATGCATGCCAAATCCATAAATCTTGTGACGCAACGGCTTCCAACATAATTGTCGGATATTGGTGATCGCCTCGCATATATTGTCCTCGCCATTCTGTAGGGCAATTTCTCCATGCCCAATGTGTACAGTCAATGCTGCCAAGCATTCCACGAAATCCATGTTTTGCTTCATGGAACGCGTACAACTGATGAACATCAGATTCAGTCGGTCTACGCAAATATTTGCGTTTGTATAGCTGAATAATTCCCTTACAGAATTCTTGCAAGGTTTCACGCGAAGTTCTTTCAGACATAAAAAGACAGTCGTCAATCGAATCAGCCACCATGCCATATGCGAGTTGCCGAATAGCAGATGTGCATTTTTGTAACGCGGTAAATCCCCTTCTACCTCGAGCATCCCATCGCAAGGTAAAATATTCAAAGTGTTGCTCCATATCGTAAACTATTCGTAGGAATAGTTCTTTGCGCATCCGGAACCTCCTTCTGAACATATCATCTCCATAGACAGGATTTTGAGTAAAATAATTGCGCATCAGACGTTCATTTGCAGCTGCTCGGTCTCTATGAATTGGAATTCTTCGTCTAGGTTGCGGAGAGCTGGCATTTATAAAAGCTTCAAAAAGTTCTTGATAATACTCTTGAGATTCGTCTTGACTTTCGTCTTCGGTTGATGAGTTTGACGACGAAGACGTAGTATACGGTTCCATCACAATAAAAATAAAATTGTGATTGATTGGAAATAATTTTAGGTTAAATGAAAGAGAGAATTTTGAATGTGTATAGATTGAGAGAAATGGGAAAGATGTAAGTTAAATGTGTTGTGAAGATATATTTATAGGGAAAAATATTTAATTAAAAAAATTTTTTTTTTTTTATTTTAAACGGTCACATGACCGTTGGAGGTAAAAGACAAGAGAAGGGAGCGGGGTGCAGCGGGGACCTGGAGCCGGGCCGGGGTTCGATTTCAGCGGGGCCGGGGGGTGGGGGTGGTGTAGCCGCCGGCTTCGGCTGATGTGGCGAAGCCGCCCCGCACGCGGCTTGGGTACTCCGCACAGCCTTAGAGCTGAATCCCCCCTCCATGATATCTTATTGTTTACCAGTTTACCCCCAGCTACAACACAAGCACAAGTTCATAGTTATTTGAAGGTAACTAGGTAAGATCACAATTTAATGGTTTACAAGAGTTTAATTTAATCAAACGGCAATAAATTTATTCGAAACAGTGCTTCCAAGTTTCCTAAAGAATTAAAGTTCTTTGGCAAAACTAGCTGTAGAACTCGAAAATATGAAGTGATATAAAAAGACATAAAAACAAAAAACAAATTTAATCATAATTAGTTTAAGGGTTTTATATAAAAAACTAACACTTTTTATATTTTTGTTGATTTAGTCACTCTATCATTTTGTTTTTCATTTTAGTCCCTATACTTTTTGACATATTCACTTTGGTCCATCTTTTTTGGAAAAACAAGTGTTGTGAGACCAAACCGATAGAAGTGTGAAAGTATAATGGTTTTTATTCCTCATGGTTATTAAATAAAATATCATGTTTTTATATTTTTATTATATGCCATAAAAAATCATCATATACATTTTTATCAATTTGGTATCTTCATCCTTGGTAGAGGTCCAAATAAGTAACACAAAAAAACTATATATGGGTTAAAGAAAAAAATAGACATAGGGACCAGATTAATATATATATAAAAAAGTATGTTAACTTTTTATACTTTATATATCACTAGTTTAGTGACCCGTGTAATACACGGTTTAACTTTATAAATTAAAATATGTAAACTAAAAATAATTATAAGATCTAAATTAAAAAAAGGAAATGCATACTTAGTTATACATCATAAATTGAAAAACACATTTTCATATATATTGGTTGTTTTTTTAAGTCTAACTTCGTTGTTTAAAATTAAAGGTTAAAACTTACATTAAAAATAGAAAGAAAATATTTATATTTAAAGTGATAGATAATTACATTAAAGAAAGAGAGAAAAAAATCACATTAAAAGTGATATGTAATTTACATTAATAATAGAAATAAAAATAAATACATTGTCAAGTCTACCTTTCTTATTTTAGGTAGCTTTGCAGTAGAAAGATAAATTAGTTACATAATAATTTTAAAGCTAAATTTATAAATTGCAAACAAAATCTATATGTCAAATTGTCAACATATAGATTTGCCAAATGGCAACGTATTTAAACGATAAGTGAAATTCTATTATTCTTTTCTTAAAAGTAATAAGATAGATAGATAAGCTCCTGTTGTGTTTATAAGGAAAAATATGTATGTCAAAAAGAGTTATGGATTAAAAAACCGGATTTTGCAGCAAACAACGCTCATTATGTGATTATTACAACTTCATATTGCATAAACAAATTCAAATTCAAAATCATAGATTGCAGATTCACTAGAAACAAACAAACAAACCATCAAATTGACAATGAAGATAGAGTCATATTACGATGACTAGCAATGTATGATGAATTCTATAACATGAGCATTGCATATAAAAACACATCTACAAAACCAAATTTGTTTAGTGTTGGCACTTGGCAAGCTTTAATTGGTCTGTTGTGAGTTGAGAAAGAAGATGAGTAGAAGTAAGTGAGAACTCACTGTGTTATTTGATCTTTGAAAGAAAAGAATTACTATGAAATTCAAGTAATGAAAAGTTATCTACTCTCTCTCTCTCTCTCAAATGACTCCTTTTATACGACTAAGATCAGATTAGTTTGTTAATGAGAATTAACATACTATTTGTTAATTACATCCATCATTTATTAAGTACTACAATTTGCACCCCTATGAATGTGAAGACTGCACAATCATAGCCCTCACATGGTCTATAAGAGATTAATTACGAATAATTAAATGATAATCTTACATTTTTGAACATCGAAGAACTGCATAGCGACCTTGAAGCATCACCGTATTTCTTAAAGATAGCACCAGGACAAATTCCTAATTCCTTTCTGTAACTAAGCAATACATCGAATACCACAACCCCTAATACTGCAATCACAAAAAACCATCCCAGAAATCCTCCAGATTTCTTTCGCTCCACCATTTTTCCCACCTTCTTCGATATAAATCGGTGTTTTGGGATCCGTTTTTGGATAATTAGAAACAATCAGTTGTAAACAAAACCAATTCGATTCAGATTCTTCAACCGATTGAAACCAAAAAACGAATGATGAAAAACACTCGGAATTGAACAAATGATACGAGAAAAATGTGGATTTGATTTAGAAATGAGAAGGAATTGAATTATGGTGTTAGTCTATGTGTGTTTGTTGTTTGACGTTGAAGAGGGATGAATCAATGGAGAGATTGATGAATGTGAGAGAGAATGTTTTTCGTAGTTTGAAATTGAAACTACCATTTTCCATTTTTCCCGCCACTAACGAACTCAAATGGCTGCTAACTTTTCTCCTAGTCTTAGAAACTTCAAACTGTTTTTTAAGTAAAATGCATATTTATGCAATAAACATTTCATATTTATTTATTCTATTAAATGAATACCTAAATGTCACATGGCGTTTAACTAGAACGTCACTTGGCTTAACAATAATATGTCACGTGTACACGAATTTTTTGCTATTAATAGTGAATAAAAAGAATTAAATAAAAGGGTAAATTACAAATTCCGTCCCTATGTTTTATTAGAAATTATGGATTGAGTCCTTTAACTTTAAAAAGTACACTCACAGTCCTTGTGGTTAAAGTTTTGTTACAGATATGATCTTTTGGCCATTTCAAGTGACTATTTTACCCTTACTAGTTTAACAATAATTATTACTGTTGTTATTATTAATATTTTTATTATTATAAAATAATTCAAAATATTTTTAAAAACCAGTAAAATTAATTTAGTGTAGAACACATGAAAATAAATAATAAATTATCTTTAAAGACATACGAAAAAATTATTATTATCAATTAAAAACTAAAATTTAACGTTTTTAGTTTAGATTTTTTAATGTAAAATGTAAAACTTTTGAAAATCATAAAATAAATTATTTTTAATAAGTACTCATTTTTTATCCTTTTTACGTTAAATGATTTTTAATAATGATTAAAATATCTATAAAGACGTATAAATTGTTATTTAATCATTTTAATAATTAAAAACAAAAAATAAAATAATCTTCTAACTTTAGGTTTCCTTTTTGATTTTTTGTTGAAAAAATTAAACGTTTTCATGAATAACAAAACAAAATAAATTAAACATTTTTTATGAACAATAAATAAATATGATGTTTTTGAAGTTTTTTGATAGTTTTTTATAATTTTTCTAAAAACATTTTAAAAAATAACTTTTTAAAAAAATTAAACTTTTCATTATAATTAAAGTTTTTTAAATTTGTTTTAAGTTTTTAAAATATTTAATCTATAAAAATGTTTTTAAACGTTTATTGAAAGTGTCAAAAAAAATGTTTATGTAGAAATTTTGAAAACATCAAAAAAGTTTTTAATAATTTTTGACAATGTTTAAATTTATTTTTTGATTTAAAAAGGGTTTACCTTTTTTTAAAGTATAAAATATAAACTCAAAACATTATTTTTTAGTTTTTTAATAATAATTATTATTATGCATTTGTCTTTATTAATATTTTATTATTCAAATTTATGTCTTTTATATTAAATTAATTTTACTTGTATTTTTAATTTTTTTAGATTGTCTATAACAATAATAGAAATATCAATAAAAACAACATTAATAATAATTAATAAACAACTAAGGGTAAAATAGTCATTTTAAATGGTCAAAAGACCATATCCGTAACAAAACTTCAACCACAAGGACTGTCAGTGTAATTTTTAAAGTTAAAGGATCCAATCCATAATTTCTAATAAACCACAGGGACGAAAATTGTAATTTACCCTAAATAAAATTAACAAATGGAACTATTAACAAATGTTTTATAAATAAAGACTTCAAATTAGGGGTTCTTTTATGCAAGTGTTGCCCTTTCTATAATTAAAAGTAGAGAATGTTTAAAACTTTTAACTTTAGACAAGGAATGTAAAGTTAGCATTAAAAAAAACAATGTTGTTTATAAGGAAGTATTTTCTGATTTATGATTTGAAACTATGTATCTAATTTTTTATTTTAATTTTATAATTATTTTATACTTTTTATATGTTTATATATTCTAAATTATAAGATCAACCCGTGTAGTACACGGGTAATAACCTAATTTTCATTATAACAACGTAGTTATTGATATTAATTATCTATAACTACTATTAAAAGAATAACTAATATGTCATTTGTCATCCTCTCATGATGCCAAGTGGCATCCTTTAATATTAGCATGTGTTATATAGTATTTCTTGATTAATTTTAAATTCTAAATTTAGTTTTCTTTAAATATAAGATTATGTTATATCCACTAAAATCTCAAAAACAACTTTTAAAATATATTTTAATAATAAGTACTATAATAATAATAAAAAAATTAGAAGTTATTAAAGATCATCTTTACCGTTTTAATAATTTATACTTACAATTAGTTATAATAAAATATTTAAGTATCATTAGTCTTAAAAGTTCGAATACATCTAATTTTGATATTTAGTTTTATAATCTTAGGTTTATATAGTTAAAAATAAAAAAGATTTTTACTATAATTATCCATGTAATACACGGGTTAATAAACTAGTGTAATTATATAATGGCAAAATCACCAACAAAGGTAATATAAAATACAAAATTTGACAATAAAGGCATTGTAATATATAATTTGCCAATAAAGATAATGTAAAATTATATTTTGGTCGAGAATGCACATGATATTCAAATTATAGGCTAAGAATGATAGTCAGATATTATTCTTTTTACCAAAAAAAAGAGATCATACAATTAAAATTTTACCTTCTTAATTGGTTATCAATACCCTTTTTTGTCAAATTTAAATTTTATACTATATTTTTTGTCTAAAAAATTTCACATTACGTTTATCGTCAATTTTTGTATTTTATGTTATCTTTCTTAGTAATTTGCTCTTATATAATCGAATTTCATTTTTTAAGAAAGACATTGAAACATGATTGCATGATTTGCATCAAAAACCACGTTGTAATCGATCAAGCTATGAGACCTTATTGCATAATTATGCATTCAACATTTTTTTTTATTGTCTTTTAAGCTTTGATAGAAAGAAACTTGAGCTTTTGGCATTACAAAATTACTTTTTTTACATGCTAATTATAAACTACAATTTAAATTAATTTGAATGTCCTCTTATCTCATTTAGTACTAAATGTTACAGCTAAAACTACTTTTCATAAATATATTTATAAAAAGCAACAGCTGCTAAAACTTCTAGCTACTAAAAGCTTCAGGTCATAGTTCCAGCTTGAAGCTACAGCTAGTTGTGTTAAACATACCCCTGAACTTAACAATATGTGGTTTTAGTTTTGATTTTTATCAAACATTATTATTTTCTTTTATTATTAAATATTTATTTAACAAGAGAACTAATTCAATATACATAATAATATATTTTAATATCATTAGGGGTAGAGGTGCACGAAAAATCCGGTTATCCGATTTTGATCCGAAACCGGATTCCCTCTAACCGGTTTTTTTTTTGCAACCGGACCGGTTTTAAACCAAACCGGTTTTTCAACCGGTTATGCAGTTTTTGGGCGGACCGGTTATTGTACCGGATATCCGATTTTCACCCACTTCGAATTATAGCCGTTGGAACTTTTTCTAGCCGTTTTCCTACCGTTTTTTTGACCGTTTTTACTCAAAAGTTTACCATTTTGCCACCCAATAGTTTATAAATAGGTTAGAAATGTTTTTGGTTGATTACCATTGATTCCAAACACTCTCATTTGATATTTTCGGTATTCTCTAACTCTCTCGTTTGATATTTTCGGTATTCTCCAACTCTCTCGTTTGATATTTTCGGTATTCTCCAACTCTCGTAATCCTGAAAATTCCAAGTAATCTTTTTCTTTCATCTCAAATGGCTTCTAACACTCCCGAAACGACCGGACAATCTTCCGTCGGTGGAAATCTTGAAGTTGTTCGGGTGCTCGAGAATAAACGTAACAAAGAAATTTGGGATCATTATGATTTGTGTGAAATGTCAAATGGTTCGAGAAAGGCTCGTTGCAAACTTTGTCAAAAGTTTTTTTTGCGGCCGAAGGAAACACGACGTTGAAAAATCATATTACAAAAGCATGCAAGGCACTTCGGATGAGAGCCGATCCTACTCAACCGAACGTTACCCCGCAAGGTGGCGTTTTTATTTACGATAATGATAAATTACGGGAAGCGTTTACAAAATTCGTGATTACGAAATCGTTGTCGTTCGATCACTTTGACGATGAAGCTTTCACGAT
This sequence comes from Centrapalus pauciflorus, assembly GCA_020465985.1. Taxonomy (NCBI): domain Eukaryota; kingdom Viridiplantae; phylum Streptophyta; class Magnoliopsida; order Asterales; family Asteraceae; genus Centrapalus; species Centrapalus pauciflorus. The sequence goes on along the minus strand of JAANYP010002891.1, from coordinate 503,449 downwards.
GATGATTCAACAATTGATGCAACCACGCTATACGCAAGTAAGTCGTACTACCCTTCGTCGTGACGCTTTAAAAATGTGGAGTGTTGCGAGGGAAAAAATGATTTTGGGTATTCTAGAACATAATTATAGTGTTTCGTTAACTTGCGACGTTTGGAGCGCTCCTCACAACACCGGAAATTCTTTTTTAGCCGTTACGGCACATTGGTTAGATTCAAAAAATTGGCAAATGATGAAAGAACAATCGCGTTTGATTTATTCGGCGAACCACATACCGGTGCAAATTTATTTGCACTTTTGAAACGTGTGATTTGCCTTTATAAATTAGAAGCAAAAGTATTTTCGATGTCTTTTGATAATGCGTCGAATAATACAAACGCGGTTCCTAGATTAAAATTGTTATTAAATCCTATTTTAGATGGCCCTTTTTTTCATACTCGTTGTGTTGCACATATTATTAATTTATCTGTGCAAGCCGGGTTGGAGGTTATTGAACCGATTAGATTAGAATTTAAAGCGATGATAAAATCGGTTCTTTGTAGTAATAGCCAAAGACTAAATGCATATAGACGTTATTGTAAATCGGTTAATAAAAAAGCTTTAAGTGTGAATTTAGATGTTCCAACTCGTTGGAACTCGACATGGATGATGATGCACTCTGCGTTAAGGCAAAGGGAAACGTTGCAACCGTTTCACAATCGCCTATACGAGAAGGGCCATGTTCCAAGTGTTTATCCGAGTTCGAGTTGGGAAATGATTGCGAAAATAACCGATTTGTTAAAAGTTTTTAAAGACGCAACAACTTTTTTATCCGGTGTATATTATCCTACTAGCCCCTTGGTTTTAAATCAAATTTATTTGTTAGCTTCCAAATTAAATGATTATGAATTTGAAGGCCAAGTATTTGACAATATTGGCAAAGCAATGAAAGAAGAACTTTTGAAATATTTTAAGGAAATCCCACCGGTTTTTACTTGTGCCGCCGCTTTAAACCCGACAGTAAATGTTGGTGGCGTTGAAACATTAATTGAAAGTATTGCATTTGCTTTTGGTTTACACGAAGATTTAACCGAGCCCAATTTTATCCAAAACCAAATAAACTATTTTAACAAATGTTTCCGGGAGTTATTCGATATTTATTTACGTAAATATTGTTCGAGTAATATAATACAAGAACAAATGAGGAGAGGGGAATCATCTAGTAGGGGAACCGATATATCTCTTTTTAACACACTTTTAAATTCCCAATCGAAACGAGCACGTACTAATACCCCGAGTAGCGAGTTAGGACACTATATTGCAAGTGATGTTATTTCGACTATGACATATGATGAGTTTGAAAACCTTGATCTTTTGGTTTGGTGGAAAGAAAAGGAACCGGTATATCCGATTCTAGCCGCCATGGCCCGTGATTTACTAACCGTCCAAGCTTCCACGGTAGCTTCGGAATCCGCTTTTTCTGTTAGTGGCAGGGTTATATCGCAACGGAGGTCGAGACTAAGTATGGAGTCGATAGAATGTTGTATATGTTTGAAGGATTATTTGGATGGAGCGGCTCGAGTGCAACACGTAACGACATTAGAAGATTCAATCGACGTCGAGTTGGAAACAAATATACACAACGAAGAAGTTGAACTTGGAATATCACCTCCAAACGAAGAAAACGAAGACGACGATGATATAGAACCCGAATACCAAAATTTGGGTGAATAAAAGAAAAGAAAATACAATATTGTGAATTTTTAGTTGTCGTAGTTTGAAACTTTGAATTAAAAGTTGTAGTTTGAATTATAAGTTGTCGTAGTTTGAATCGTAAGTTGTCGTAATTTGAATTTTTAAACTTCTTATGTATTTTATAATCAAATATAATATAAAAATATATTTGATTGGAGTAAAATATATGTGTTTAACTTTATTTATAAATTATAATTAATTATAAATTTGTTAATCTCTTAGATTTATAGCCCAAAATTATAAAATGTTAGCGCAAAACAAAAAGAAATGTTAGCCCAAAAATAAAAAATGATGGCCCAAAAAAAAATACCCAAAATACAAAAGAGGAGCCCAAAACCGAAGCAAAAAAAAAAAGAATTCTGAAAAATCGGATTTTTTGTAACCGGTTTTTATATAACCTAAACCGGTTACACTTTATCCCACCCAAAACCGGTTAGAATCCAGTCCAGTTATTTTAATAACCGGTTTTTTTTGCAAAAAAACCGGTCCGGTTTTTATCCGAACCGGTTCGATTAGGATCCGATTATTATGCATCTCTATTGTTAACTTCATCATTGTTATCAAGACTCAAGAGCATAGTAAGATGGAACTTTATGATGACATAACCATAAATGATTTGGATAGTAGTAGAATTGGCCACAATATTAGATTTATAGCATCATCTGATTGTCACGTCTTTGAATATAAGATTGTTTAGCGATCCAATCCCGCAATTTTTAGAATTTTTTTAAAATTTTGAAGTTAAAATGCATATTCCCTCAAAATCGACTATCACTAACCCTATCTTCTCTATTCAATTGATCATGATCTAATGTTGAACACATAAGAGACTCAACTCTCTGAAAAACGCCAATCATGGTTGATGACCGACTCATCACGACTCATAACAACTTATGCTTTCACACTATTTCACAACTTCATCTTATTTGATTCCATGTTTTTCGATTTTCCAAAACTTCATTAGTCAATTAAGGATCTTGAACACGTGCCAAATCAAAACGTTAGATCTTATAAAAAGAAAAAGTTTACATACATAATGGTGTAGTGCCATAAATCAGTTGTTAAATGGTTATTATTAATAGAATTTCCAATTTACTTTACGGGTTATACCGATAGACATGTTAATTGTTTGATACTAGTCTACGAAGAATTTTATACAAACTCGCATTATCTATCCCTTTAGTTCATGCATAAGTATCATTTAAACTTGTATAACAAATTGTAGGCAACACGTTATGAAATAATTACTCTAAATTTTTTTATGACTTGTGAACGGATAGATGAAAGCTGAGTCTTTCTGGTGACAACGATGTCGTATCTCTCTAAAATTTAAACATTTAGTATTAACAATTTACAGTAACTTAACTTGCTAACTATTTGCAAAAATACTCATGAATATTCTTCAAATTTGGAAACATTTTTGAAAGTCACTTCCCGTGAAACAAAAATGATGAGTTTAGTATAACATACAATTGTACATATCTATATATTGGAACATTCTGCTGCAAAATTTTATATTCTGTTTCAATTTCTATAAAAATCTAGCATTTCTTCTTCCACAGGATGAGTTTTGCCGACTATTGTTAGGCAATGAAGAGGTGGACCAAAATCGATTGTCCGTAATTGCTTCATGGAACCCGCCACCACCATCTGATTCTCGCTTCCAAGCCGTGCAAATCCGACACAAAGTGTATCTTCATTGTAAACTACCAAAACGAAAGAAAAAAAAAACATCAAGACAGCATTTTTCATGAATACACAATAGAATGATTGTAAATACTCTCGTTTTAGGCAATAACAGAGCCAGAAAATTCACCAAGGGCGAAATTTACCAAAGAATATATATTTTGTGATTTTTTATCAAATTTTGTCCCAACCATGGTAGTCTAACGGTCATACACATGAAATCGACGGTGGAAGTCCATAGATTAAATTCTAGCACGCTTGACAGTAGGGTTACTCAATTACATCATCCACATTGGTCGTGGAACCAATTGGTGACGTCTACGATGATGGATTACATTTTATTTTATATTCAAATGGTATTATTGGCCGTGGCCTTTATGCCTATTTTGAAGGATCATTAAAAAAATCATTGTTTTGTATACGGCTAACACAACATTTATGCAATTCTAAATGACCCCTATATACATAGAAACAAATAGATGGGATCACAAATAGGAACCTACCAGATTCTCCACGTAGTTGTTCGACCTCCAGGAGCTGATCAATAGCAACACCAATTGTCATAAAACTAGGAGGCTCGTACTGCTTTTTTCCTCTGAAAAAGCATAACAGAGAAGTTCAAAAACGTTTGTATAAGTATGTGAGAATGAAATGGAACTTTATGTCAAACTTCTGTATTCTAACCTGCATAATGATTCCAATGAAGGTTCTTTAACACGTATATCTGAAAAGGCAACACCAGTAAGTTTCCCCAAATATAATTTTCCTATAGTCATGAAAAACAAATATGCATATGCAACTTTCGAACTATTTAACACCTTCGATGTGGCAATTGTCATTCATCCTAACGCAATGCATGCCCAATTAAACCTCTTTTGAGCACAGTAACAGCTATGAGATAGCCGCCCTCTTACCCGCTACTCTCAATCTCTCTTTCGGCCCTTTTTGTCTTGTCTTCTGGCAACCTTCCATGTTGGAGATAATTTATGAAGGGGGCTCGCCACTGTTTGGGCAAATTTCGGACCATTTAACCCACTTCCTTCTTAGCTACCTTAGTTTTTTTTCTTTACCAATTGACCCGTTAGAGATGTAAAAAAATTTAACTTGAACCATTTGTAAGCAAAAGGATTGAAATTGTCACTTCTAATTTTAGGAGAATGTTCAAAAATTCAAACAATTAACAATATATTTTGGGGTATAATGCATACATACATAGGCCACCAAATTATCCAAAAAACTACTTCCAGGAGATAGTTCAAAATTTGAAAATATTCAGAATATTATTTTGAGTAGTAATGTAAGCATACACCGATGCTTTCGAGTCCACCTATACATCAAAACAACATTATACACCACAAGCCACCCAACTATGAATTTGGTGTCGTTTATGTCAATTTTAGCTAAAACTTGCTGCAACTTTGTAATTGACAAAAATCCCCTGATTAATTAAAAAACAATAAAACAAAGAATGTGTAATGCCTATTACATAATTTATAAACATCAACATGTATCCACATATTATGCAAACAAATATTATTTGTTTTATTTTATTTATGTATTGACAGTTAGTGATATTTATCATCATTTTACAAAATTTAGACAAGTTTTCGGCTCAAGTTGACAAAAATGAAACCAAGTTGATACTTTGGTATCCTAGTATATACTGGTTTTATTTTTTATTAAAAAGGTAAAAATAGAGATTCCTCAGAAGATAGGTCTACGATTTATATTATTACCTAACAAGCACAAAGTATGTAGTCCAAGTCCTCGATTTCTTTGAATCTTCTCGTAAAAACTATCAGGCCTCCATGTATCCGTAAAGAATGGTAATGATACAGTCTCTCCATAACGGTAGAGTTGTAAACCACAGACTCCGACTGCATTCATTACTGATGCATTATATATCACCTTAACATCTACATCCAGTTTCTTTGCACGGACCACTAGATCACTGTGTGTTGTCGCACTGTTTCAACAAATTATACATGTTACTATGTTAGCAATTGAAAAAAAAACAGGGAAAATTAATTGTATAGTAACATATAATATTTAGATGTGAACACTCGGAATTTAGAATAGGATATTTAACACAGCACAACCACACATGTCAAAACTATCTTTAACAATCTATTTATAATCTTTCATTGCCTCCGCGTAGTCAAAATTGAGATATTACTTGGGATCGTTTTTGTCTTCACAAAATCAAGATTGTAAGATCAAATCAAGATCGAAAAATACTACTAAAGTAATATTGTTATCTATATGTGTTATAATTTCTAACAAAATATAATTACAAGTTAAATGATGAAACATTCAAATATTATAATGATAATTTAATACAACTCATAATGATTTGATAACTTAATTAGATTATTAAAGATTTATTCTATAGTATTGAAGATGCAAATGAATATCAAATATCATAAAAAGAAACCAACTGTTTATAGGTTTTAGATCTGAAAAGTATATCAAATTTAGGTTAGTGAAGTGTATTGTCACCTAAAAGGATCGCCAACAACAAGGAAAGCGACATCAAATTCACGAGCCTCCAACAAAATATCATCCGCCTTTTCCTCTACCATTTCCCTATCTGCAACTGTAAGCGGCTTCCCATATTGTTTTTCCTATAAAAACTTGATATCAATTTTCCATTCTGAATGAATGCTTAGAGATACAGATTAGTCTCAGACACCCAAAAAAAGAAACAATGAATAGATTTTTTTATGCTTTTCCAGGAAAGGAGAGTATAACATCAGCTATCAGATTGATGTGGATGCACAGACTGTGGAAGCGTATTTAGTTACTATTGCATGTAATGATTAATAAAACATGGTTAAAAAAGTCAAGGAAAAAGATTCCTGGGCAACATGGAAAAAGACTTCATCCGAAGAATTTCCTCCCCAACCCATGAAAAGAAACCAAGAAATACAATGACGTAATACTTTGTTGGTTTAAGTTGTTTCAATACGGGATATGACCCTCATGAAAGTTGAAGCAACATAACAAACAAATTTTACATCAAAATTAAGAATACAAGAAGGGATATGACAAAATTTTCAAACATTTCCAATAGTGTATAAACGCCAAATATTTTAGTAATTTGAACCATGAGAAAGTAGATCAAGTCATCAAACTTTTTACAATTACTTGAGAAACTGAAGCTTTAGCACCATTCAGCCTCAATAACGCTTGTTCAAGATTTTGGACTTTGGTAGACCCATAAGAATTCTTGTGTGTGTGTGTGTGTGTATTTTCCATTTCCGAAACAACAAACAATCTCACATCAGACTAAACATAGTTAAAGATGTTTGGATGTGCTCAAAAACTGATTCTGATTCTCTAGAACAAATAATCAGATTTCAAGAAAGCTAAATTTTCAAGGCCTAACACAACTATTCTAACTTCAATCAACTTACCCGATTCTGTTTATAAAAGTCAAAATAATCAAAATCCAAACAACCACTTAGACTCACAGCTAATGCCATATAATTTGATTAGTAAAAGTACCAAAACAGAGTGACACAAAGCAACCCTACGTTTCATTCGGCTAAAAGTAAAAACCCTGCTAAAATTAAAACTCTAGTTCCTCAATTTGTCTTCAAAGAGATAAAGTTAACTTCTAAAGTTCATAAGAAGTATTTATAAATCAAATGCTAGAAGTCTAAAACCCTAGAACGAAAGTAAAACCTAGCTCTAAATCTAATATTCCAGCTCCTCATTCGTCCAAATCGTTACAATAATAACTTGAAAACTTAAAAAGAAGTGTATTGAGCATGATAACAACTATTCAACTTACAGAATCACAAACGAAGCTTGCAAGAAAAAAATCTAAAAAAAGGGATGAAGAAAAGTAATATTACGAGAGTGGAGATGCCATCTTTGGAGATGCCAAAAGAAAGGAGAGAAGTGTATGATTCAATGTAGAGTTTTTGGGAATTCTTGACAGCTTCTAATCCTCTTAACGTAATATCCCTTTCGTCTCCCAATCCCAATCCGATTATATACAACATTTTTGATCTCTCGATCTCAATTGAATCTCTTTCGCTGTTGTGTAATCTAAATTGCTTGCAGGATCTGCTTCTGAAAAGTGAAAACTGAAATCGAATGTTAATCGTTAAAGGGCTAACTGCATAAAATAGCAATTAACTAGACACAAATATTTTATTATAGCATTGTACTTGATTTTTTAACTAAAATTACATTCCATAACAAAAACTTTTCTTAATAAAACATCCAACTCAAATTAATTGATCCACATAGACTCATACCGGATCTTCATAAAATAACAACATACTCATATTAGCAATGTATTTTGTACATATCATTTTTTAATCTGAAATTTTATTATAATTATTAAAACAAAATTCAAACTTCATGAATCTATGATGATAATCTAAGAAAATGTACCCTAAATTCAAGAACAAGTGATCAACAGATTTATAATCAACATATCTGCTTGAAAATTATAATCAACAGATCTGATAATATAATACAACATGAACCCTAAAATCAAAATTATAATCAACACCTGATTACTCAAATTTATAATCAACATATCTGCTTTAAAATTATAATCAACAAATCTGATAATACAATACAAGAACAACAAATGAAAATACACATAAATATCAGTTTCTGGAAATACACATACACATACACAAATACATATTACATAATACATTTCAGTTTCTGGAAATACACATACACAAATCAGTTTCTGGAAATACACATTAAACATATTACATTTTACAATGAAAAAACCAAAGACTCAGTTTCTGGAAATACACATACACATACACACATACATATTACAAAACAGTTTCTGGAAATACACATACACAAATCAGTTTCTGCAAATACACATAAACATATTACATTGTAAAATGAAAAAACCGAAGACTCATACCTTTGGAACCATATGTGTTTTGGTTGGAAGTACTGGAACTAGAACTGGGGGTGGGGAATCATCATTCTGCTATATCGATTACAAAATTTAACATAATTTCTGATAAAGAATATGCTACTGAGCCTTATGGGCCTTGGGGGCCTGGAAAATAGTAGATTCTAGAATAGCAGAGCACGTGTAGGAGAGGGTGGGAGAATAATATATAGTTAGAGATTGTGCTGAGAGAAGGGGGTCTAGAAAATTAGTTTGTTAGTCGGCTGTTAGAGCTTGGGCAGAGAGAGTTCATCTCTTCTGAATTTGGGCAGGAGGTTTCCAGAATATGGATCCTCTCTGATTTTGTATTTCCTTTTCTTCTTCCAATTAATGAAATTGTCTTTCACTTCCCTACAATCTCTTCATCTTCTTAAATTCTTAGTTTAATTCCTATCAATTGGTTCCATTGCCGGGAAACTCCTCAACGATGGTGCAACCAGAACAACCCTCGATTACCACCAGACTCCAATCTCGCGTTGATGCCCAAGATGAAAAAATCCAACACCTCTATCATCAGATGCAGGATCTTACCACCACAGTAAACTCAATAAAAGGAAAACTCAATGAACTGCCTACAACCTTGGAGAAGATGATGATGGATTTCCTAAAGTATCAAGGTAAACGCCCTGAATCGGATTTTGTTGGAGAGAACTCCTCTGGTTCGGGGATTAAGAACAAAGAGGGGTTAGAACATTTGATCAGAGACAATCATTTTGATGATTCTCTTTTCTCGTTGCCAAAAGTGAAACTTCCCTTATTTGAAGGAGCAGACCCAAGAGGTTGGATCACAAAGGCAGAATTATACTTTCAGGTACACCAAACACCACCTAATCAAAAATTAAAATTAGCCAAGATGTGTATGGATGGTTCTGCACTCAATTGGTTCACGAATCTGCTAGTAAAACATCCACAAACCACTTGGGATCAATTTCGAAGTAAGTTGATGATTCGTTTCGGCGGTAGTAAATTCCTTAATGCCCACGAGGCATTGGGATCTCTGTATCAAGAAGGAGATGTGGATGAATATATTGAAAATTTTGAAGCCCTTTTCGCCCTAATACCAGATCAATCCGAAGGGCAATCCATCGGGATGTTTTTGCGGGGGCTGCAAATCGACGTATGGAATTGGGTACGAACCCTAAATCCTCTAACGTGCGACCAAGCCATGGATTTCGCACGTCATGTTGAGACCGCTACTGGTAACATTGGGGAGAAATTTGGATCTGGAGGGGGAAAGCCTAGTAAGACTCCTGAGACATCCAAGCCCAACCGTGGAAAAATAATTTTAATGAGACAGCCCCAAGATCAAACAGGCCCACTCATTTTAATCACATAATAGCACAGGCCAATAATCCTCGTATACAACATGTTAACCCATCTGATGAGTCTCAGCCACGTTCCTTCAACACCGCAAACCCTAATCGGAGTACAAGTACTCAACATTTGACTAAACAGGAGTGGGAGGATCGCAGAAAGAGAGGGCTATGTTTTAGTTGTGGGCAACGGTACTCTCCACAGCACAAATGCGCAGAAGGGCAACTTCGTGTCCTACTGCTTGCTGATGGAGAGAAAGTGGGTGAAGATGGTGAAATTTGTCGATTGGAAGCAGTCACAGACGATGACGGGATCTTAAATGGTGAGTGTTATGTGCTTGAAATTATTGGGTTACCTTCAAATTCTGCACATAATTCAAACACACTCAAGTTTGAAGGAGAAATTGGTAGAATTCCAACACTGGTCCTTATTGACAGTGGTGCTACTCACAATTTCATCTCTAAAAGGTTAGCAATTACCTTAGGGTTGGAAATTAAACCGATTAAAAGTTTGGGTATTAATCTCGGAGGGGGAACACTGGTTGAAATCTCTGAGCAATGCCATAGGATTGTTGTTAGCATAGGGTCATATTCTGGTGTGGTTGATTGCCTAGTCTACGAAATGGGTCCTTTGGATATGATTTTGGGAGATTTATGGTTGGGTGCATTAGGGAATGTTACTTTCAATTAGCATACAGGAAGGATTTGTTTTTGGAACCAAGGAACACTAGTGCAGTTACAAAGCTCTATTACTTGCTCTGTGGATTTTCCACTTCCTGAAAAACGTTTATATACACCGGTGCTATCCAATATCAGAGACCAAGGACAGCAAGAACAACAGTGGTTGATTCCATGGCAGCAAAGTATTATTAAGGATGCTTATGCCATTCAGAGTCGATGTGCAGAATCCAAGCATGAGGACAAGCCTATTCTTTATGGGGCCGGTATTGATAAAGAATATGCTATTGAGCCTTATGAGCCTTGGGGGCCTGGAAAATAGTAGATTCTAGAATAGCAGAGCACGTGTAGGAGAGGGTGGGAGAATAATATATAGTTAGAGATTGTGGTGAGAGGAGGGGGATCTAGAAAATTAGTTTGTTAGTCGGCTGTTAGAGCTTGGGCAGAGAGAGTTCATCTCTTCTGAATTTAGGCAGGAGGTTTCCAGAATATGGATCCTCTCTGATTTTGTATTTCCTTTTCTTCTTCCAATTAATGAAATTGTCTTTCACTTCCCTACAATCTCTTCATCTTCTTAAATTCTTAGTTTAATTCCTATCAATTTCTGTCCATTTATATTTTGAGAATCATGCTTTTAGAACTACATGTACTCATCATATTTTAGTGCAATTAATTGTAAGCCAGAATATGAAAACCCTTTAAAAGGTCAACAAATAGAGGCAAATAAGTACTTAGCTCTTTTGTACCACCAGATCCCTTTTTAAAAAATCAACAAATAACTGGAAAATAAATACTTACTACATTTGTACTACCAAATCCGTAAGAGATTATGATCATACATAATATATGAAGTTATAAACCACATATCAAAAAAAAAAATTAATAAGTCAACAAGTAACAACACATTAAACCAATTAACAATACATGGTAAATAAAATCAATAACATGAATACATATATAAGCATGCAAATGAATTCCTAATATAAACCCCAAATCTGAAACCCCTTTCCAAAATACACAAACAACAGAAAATAAACCAATTAAGTGAAAATTTAGATTCTAAAACTAAAAACACACTGTCAAGAATTTTAATATCCCATCCTCATTTCTGCAAATTATTATCCAAAGTTTAAACTTTCAAGTTTCATCATAATCATTTTATTAGTTTGTCTTTCATATTAAAAAGAAAACGTTTGTATTCAAGTTTGTCGAGTGGTGTGCTTTTTAAGACTACCAATCTATAATTGTTTTCTTATGAATTAGCACACTTCAAAATTATCTCACGGAAACAAAGCAAACCTTGAACTCAGAACAATCATGTAATATTTCTGTACAAAGAAAATTAAAAAATAAAAATAAACAGGGATCATGAATCAAGACTATCAGACTATAAGATAAAGGGAATTACTTAAAGAAAACCTTCAAACTCACACTTGTGGTTCATGGATGGCCGAGTCTTTCAAGTTTCATCATAATCATTTTATTAGTTTGTCTTTCATATTAAAAAGAAAACGTTTGTATTGAATAACAATACACAAAAAAATACAAGAAATTGAAATTAAGATGAACCAAAAGGAACGCCCAATTGAAAGGGCTGATGATGAAGGATTGTGTTTATAAAATCTGCAAAAAATTAGCTTAAAAAAGAAACCAGTTGCTATGAAACCTTAAGCAAACAACCACGTGAATAAATCTAAGAAAACTAACTTTGCGCTCCCCACGTGAATAAATCTAATTAGTATTCTACATTATGTTTCTGTTTTTATGTGGACATCAAATGCCCAACAATTGATTTAGTAGCAGTTAAATTATCAATTGAACTGGTGTTTTAAAAAAGCACAATTTTTGTTGACCATTGTTTTTTATTAATTTAGATCTAATGTTTGCTTGTATCAACTATTTTGATGTTTTCTTCTTTAATACTTGGTTATTTGATATGACTTGTAGGCTATAGCTAAAACAATAGTTCTAAAAAAGTGCCATTATATATATATATATATATATATATATATATATATATATATATATATATATATATATATATATATATATATATATATATATATATATATATAGATTGAGGTTCAATTGAGAACTTTTATGCATCGGGGCACCTCGAGGCACCTTTGTGCATCGGATAACCCACCAAAGGTGCCCAAAGGGCATTTAGGGAAAACTAAAGACATGATAATTAATTTATTTCTAAAAATCATTAAATGATAATTAGGAGTTACATTTTGAATTAAAATCTCATATTAACTACATTCCTCATTTTCCTCCTCATCTCTCTCTCTCTCTCTCTCTCTCTCTCTCTCTCTCTCTTTCTCTCTAATCGTGTTCTTCATGATTTTTTTAGTGAAGATGATTCGAAGACGAAGAATAACGATGAACAACGATGATGATGAACATGAACAAGAGAGGTAACCGATGATAATTATGAAGAACATGATGCATAGATGTATGATAAACGATGAATAATGATAATGCATAGATGGATGATGAACAATGATAATGCATAGATGGATGATGAACGATGAACAACGAAAAATGATGATGCATAAATGGACGATGAACAATGACGATGCATAGATGAATGATGAAGAAGTTGAACATGATGCATAGCTCAATGAAGAATATGAACGACAAACACGATGCATCAAAGAATGATGAACAAGTTGAACACGATGCATAAATGAATTTTTTTTTTGTTAAATGCGTCTTTTTTTTAACATGATGCATAGACAAACAAGATTAACGATGAAATGCATCGATATCCATCATATTTTTTTGAATTTGTGTAATTTTTATTAAATTTGGAAATGTATCAATTGAATTTATTTGGCATTTATTATTTGATTATTTGTTGAAATATTAAATTTAATGAGGTATGCACATTCCCTAAAATGCCCTTCCTTGTTTGTTCCTATAATGCACAAGTTGCATAAAATTGTCCAACTATTTACCCTTTTGCCATTAATCTAATCCATACAATTTTTTATCTAATGGTTGATATGGGTTCCTTTGTACCTCGATGCATAAAAGTTCTCAATTGAACCTCCCTCTATATATATATATATATATATATATATATATATATATATATATATATATATATATATATATATATATATATATATATATATATATATATATATATATATATATATATATATATATATATATATATATGAACAACTATTGCAGTGTTCAAACAAACCAAGAAGTAATCAGTTTGACCATTGTAAGTTTATTAGCTAAAAAGCCAAAACACAGATTTTAAGCCTTTATAAACCTAATTAAAGAAACCCTAAAACCTAATCAAATTGAAAACACAGAAACCCTAATTGGCCGTTCAACTATTTCGAGGAAACCGGTAGGGAATCAAGCAACGATTCACGTTTTCTTCAAAGCAATGCATGCTAAACTTCAATATTTATATTATTTGCTGATTTTTATGTGTTGTAAAGGGTTTCATTTGGGAAATCTGAAACAAATTAAAAATGTAAAAACGACTTAGGAAAACAAACCTGATTTTGGGGTTTAGCGGCGACTATGGCTTTGGTTCAACCTCTGTGTCGGTGGCGGCGCTGCACCAGGAGCGGCCGCAATGACCCTTGTCAGCCGCGGTGGTGGCAGCCGAGAGATGAGTGAGCGTAAGAGGTGTAGGTGAGGTGAGCGTCGAGGGAGGCGAGCGGTGAGGCCGAGCGATGACGGAGATATAGTGTGTCAACGGCGGCGGTGCTAGGTTTTAGGCCGCTGCCGTAGGTTTTGAAAGGGAGACGGAGCGAGTGAGCGAGGGAGAGAGAGAAGGAGAGGGGGATAGAGAAGTGAAGGGTTTTGTTGGGGTTGCCGGTGAGCGATGGCGGCGGCAGTCGCCGGTCAGAGAGTGAGCAGAGAGAGGAGCGAGGAGAGAGAGAAAGGTGAGTGTGTGTGGCTTGTGCGTGTGTGCGCGCAGAGAACAGAGGGGAAAAAGGGGAGACCGGGTCAGTGGGATCCGAGCCGACAACCTACCTAGAAAGAATTTCATATAATCTTCCAAAACTTTATAATATCCGTCCAACTTAAAATTTTAGGGGGCGTTTGGTTCGCTGGAATCTGATGGAAACTGGCGGAAAAGGAATGGATTTTCCATTCTGATGGGTTATTTGGTAGTCCAAAGGAACGGAATGATCATTCCACATTTAAAAAAAACCCCCCTTTTGAAGGAATGATCATTCCATAGCAAAATGAGAAGAATTTAAATTCTATTCTCAATTCCTTTTGATAGGGGTGTTCATAAAAATCCGAATCCAAGCATTCGAAATAAAATCCAAAAATACGATCCGAAATTATCCGAAATTTTGGATTGGGTTAGTAAAATTCCAAAATTTTGGATATTCGGATAATCCGATATCCGAAAATCCAAAAAAAATTTTGTTTTTTAAAAAAAAAATTTATATCTTTGGTATTATTGATTATTTACATAATATCTGAGTGTTTATTATTATTCTAATGTATCTTTTTGAGTTTTATCTTAATATTATTGATTTATTAACTAATATTTTATATTTTTAGTTTTTTAATATTTTTTTAGTCGTTTTGGGTAAAATAATTCCGGATACATTTAGTTTGTGATATATTTATCTTTAATATGTATTTGGATATATAAAATTTGTGTTTTAGATATTCAAAATTTGATTTAATTTTTTAAAAAAAATTAAAAATATGAATTTTCGGATATTCGGATAATCCGATATCCGATATCCGGAATTTCGGATATCCAAAATTTCCAATTCGGATAGAAAAATTCACTATCCGAAATTTCGGGTATCCGGTTTTGAACACCCCTACCTTTTGACAACCATCCGCTCACTCTCAACCCTAGCAGCCACAAAAAAACTTTTTCTTCCTCTTCGGTGCCGATCTGCTAGCCGCTGGACGTCTTACCGCCGACCTCCTCCATCTCCGGCGCCGATCAGCTCCATCTCCGACGCCGATCTGCTCTATCTGCGGTGACCAGGGTTTTGCTCGTCCTCTCCTCCAGCTCACCTCCTATTTTTGGTTCCACTACCACTTTTTATTTTAAAAACTATCATGACCGTGGGTAATTTTTGTTGGAAAAGTTGACAATCATTTAATAACTTATATATATATATATATATATATATATATATATATATATATATATATATATATATATATATATATATATATATATATATATATATATATATATATATATATATATATATATATATATATATAGATATATATATATATATATATATATATATATATATATATATAAAATCAATACTTAAATTATCCATCATAAATGACGAAATATATTACAATCATGTTTATAGTTGTCTTTTGTACTGTATCACATATTATTTTGGTTGTAACATTTTAAGGTATTTCTTTTGTGACTTTGCAATATAAAAAATTTATTTTATAAAGAAATTGATTAAATAAATCATAGTTTTAAAATATTTTTGTACTTAAAGAAAAAAAATTTATATTGACAGATTTATCAACCAAACGGAAAACAATTAAGGAATTGTATCTAAAATCCATTCCTTTCCTGCCAACCAAACAAACTATAGTATTTGGATTCAGACAGATTCCATTCCTTCCAGAATTTCATTCCTTTGACAGATTCCATTCCATTCCGTCAGATTCCAGCGAACCAAACGCCCCCTAAATGAAAACAATTCAGAATTCGTTTAATATTCAAAATATTTGAGTAACTCCATTCCCCTAAAATAATTGCATAAAAAAATAGACGAGACACTATCAGACCGTTATTGGGCAACTTCATACCTTTGAAGATATCTTTCTGAACAACGTCCTCCATTACCACATGCAAACCTTCCATAGCAATAATAAAAAAAAAGGAGATAAAGGATCACCTTGACTTAAACCTTTAAAAATTAGAAATTCTTCTGTAGGAGAACCATTGATTAACACAAAAGATCTCGCGGAATTTAGACACCCGCTAATCCATCTTTCTCCATAGTTCTCCAAAATTCATTTGATCAAGAACCGAATCAAGGTATTGTCAGCTCACCGAATCAAAAGCTTTTTCAAAATCGACTTTCAATAGGAGCATTTTCTTTTTCGCCATATTTGCCCATTTGCAAATCTCCCCCACCATCAAGGGCCCATCCAATGTTTGTCTGCCTTCAATGTAAGCAGACTGCTCTCTACTTACAACCTTACCAATTATCTTTTTTAGCCTTTCAGCGAATAATTTAGCCACTATTTTGTAAATACAACCAATAAGGCTAATCGGCCTATAATCTTTCAGCATAAGAGGATCCTTAACTTTCGGAAAAAGAGAGATAAACGACGAATTACACCCCATCGAGAACGATCCTTTTCTTTCAAATTCCCAAACCATGGCAAAAACCTCATCTTTAATAATCTCCTAACAAGTCTTGAAAAATATGAAAGTGAACCCATCAGGACCCGTTGCTTTCTCACACCCACATGCCCAAACAGCCTTATTTATTTCTTCCTTAGAAAATTCTCAGTTAATGACGCCCATGCAGAGGCCTCTCTAGATCCGACTCTCTAAATTTTGATGTGAAAAACTTCTCTGCCTCCTCCTTTATTTTTTTTCGGGTCGGTCTCCCATCTTCTGTCAATGCTCAACCCATTCAATCTATTCTTATTTAAAGTTGTTTTTATAATCCCATGAAAAATCTCGAATTTTCATCACCATCAATTAGCAAATGTACTCTACTCTGGCTTTCTATTTTAAATCCAATGACTTGACCATCTCTCTCAATTTAATCTCAACTTTCCATCTAGATTCTGCCCTCACTTCAACTTCATTTACTTTCTTCTTGAGATCTTCTATTTCTTAGAATTCTTTGTCAATCACTTCCTTTTTCCAGATTAATAAAGCCTTCTTTACCGCCTTCAATTTCATAGCTAAGACTTTATCAGACCGAACATTAAATTTGCAAGAAATCCACACCTATTTCACCATTGATAAAAGTCTTTATGATAAGACTAAGAATTATTTGTAGGGAATATAATCATAATCCTCCCCCACACAATGCAAAACCAATGGATAGTGATCTGATTTGTCTCTAGGCAAAGCAACAGCAAAGGTCGACGGTCATTTTTCCAAGAACTCAGAAGAAGCAAAAATTTTGTCAAGCTTACTCAGAGAGCTACCATCCTCACTCATCCAAGTAAAATTTCGTCCCCCCAGATTCAGCTCCAGCTTCATTAATAAAGCAATTAAATCTACTAGCTGCAACCCTGAAAAAAGAAGAGCCAATCCTACTTTCTCTACACCTCAATTCGTTGAAATCACGCATAACAATCCAACATCCCACATTATCGGCCATAATTACTTTAAGCTCAGGCCATAAGAGATATTTTTCATTAGCTTGACATGGAGCGTATATATTAGCAATATGCAACACATCTTCAGAACCATTAGTTTTTCCGATTGTGATCAAGAAATACATACATTTGAAACAAGAAGATTTTGAGAAAATTGAGGAATCCCACATACTTAAAAAACACCTTGATCGACCATGCGCAACCACCGTGTCGAACCCCATATCTTGTAACTTCCAGAAATTATTTGGCTTAATTTTTTCCGGATTTGCAATTTGTGTTTCTTGAATTGCAACAAAATTTGCTTTATGCTCTTTTTGAAGTTTACAGACCCAATCAACTTTCACCTTGCTTCCCGCCCCTCTATTATTTATTGAGAGGAAATTCATTTTAGGTTTTTTTCAACCTCTTGGTTCTCTTATACCATATCCCGAATTCTAGCTTCAAAACCTTCCAGCTGAAACCCTAGTTGCTTCCCAATTTGCATTGTTTGTTGTACTTCCTTCGAACATTCATCTTCCTGCGACATCGCTATCAATCCAAAATTTTCCGAACACCCTCTGCTACGTGGCTCAACCTGGACCACCCTTTTACGCAACATCATTTATCTTCTTTCCTTACACCAACGGTCCTCATGTCGCTTAGAAATTCTTTGAGAAAGAGACTTGATGCTTTTTCGATTACCAATATTTACATCCATTGAAGCTTCTTGGAACGTCACAGAGCAATTTGGGGAAATGTTCAGATCAAAATTAGGTAACTTAGGTGCTGTTTGATTGCATAAGAGGTTAATTGTTTGATGTCTGATTCCACTTCTGATTGATGAGAGGTGGTCCTGATAAGATATTAAGATCTGATAAGAGAATTCAACAAGTCTGTTTGTTTTATAAATTATCTGATTCTGTTATTTTTATTAATTTTACATATTAATTCCCAAAATCAAACAGATATCATTGATTAAAGTCAAATATCAAGTAAGGATAATATATTGAATCGAAGTGATCTATGTAAACATTTAATATCATTCAAATAACATTAACAAGATTTAAGTAAGAAACCAATTCAAGTTTATAAGTTATAATCAAGTAACATAAATGCATTCAATAAACATATAACCAACATGCTATCAAGAATTAAATAACAATTAAAGTTTATAAGTTATAATCAAGTTTATAAGGTTACGTTTATTAACTTCCAAATAACTTAAGTTTATAAGTTATATAATTATGTTATTGAAAAATAATAAATTTTATCAAAAAGTGTTGGAATATTTCTCGTTATAATAAATATGGTAAGAGGTAGGGTAGGGGTGGGGTAGGTTGAGGGGTAAGGTGAGAGGGGATGGGTAGATTTGAGGGGTAGGGTAGGGGTGAGGTGGGTAGGTTTGAGGGGTAGGGGTGGGAAGAGATAGGGGTAGGGTGAGGTGGGATAAGGAGGGGTGAGGTGGGGTGGGTAGGTTTGATGGGTTAGTGTAGGGGTGGGGTAGAGTGGGATAGGGTAAGTATGGGAGTAGGGTGGGTAGGGTTAAGGGTGGAGATGGGGATGATGTGGTATAAGTAAGTTAAGGGTAGTTAGGGTAGGGTGAGATTAGGTGGTTGAGGGTAGGGTATGTTGAGGGTGGGGTGGGGTGGGGTGGGGTAGGGTAGGGGTAGGGGGTTTAGGATAGTGTAGGGTAGGGGTAGGGTGGGTGAGGTAAGGTATGGGGTAAAGGTAAGGGTGGGGTGGGGTGGGGTGGGAGAGACGTGTATTTTTTTTGGTGTGATAAGTGGTGATAAGAAGCATATCAAAGTCTTATCCTGAAAAGACATGATAAGAGAATTTTGACTCTTATGTCTTCTGCATATCAAACGCACTTATCAGTATTTCCTTTTACCGAATAAGAGGTTACCTCTGATAAGAGCCTAATAAGTGGCTATCAAACACCCCCTTACTCTTCTCCAATTCATTAATAAAATTGGGCCCAACCCTTTCGGATTCATTAATAAAATCAGGCCCAATGATTGTTCTCAAAACTCGCTCGTCTTGATAGTCATCTTCAACCACCCCCTTTTTACTCGTTTTCTTTTTATCCAGACCTAATAATTTATTAAGCCCAGAAATATCCTCAGACATGTTTTCTTTACTCGATTGGATCTCCAAATTATTACACTGAGTATATTTTCCACATTCTGACTTTAGCACTTCTCCCTCCTCAATTTCAGTCTCATCAACCTTGGAAGTCTCACATGACTTATCACCTTCCAGCTCAATCACCGAAGTCGATTCATGTTCCCCGACAAAATTTTCTGAAATAATTTTCTCAGGATATAGTTCTTTGGAATGAAATTCGCTGATTGAATCATCATCCCAAATGTCTTCCTTCGAAGCACCATCGAATTCTCTTTCAGAATCAGACACACAGCTTTCAGAATTTATACAAATCCTCTGCTTAACAAATTCTTAAATTATACCTCATGTTTCTCCACGTTAATGTGATGTTTATATCCAATTTTCCTTGAATGTTCATCAATTAACAAGCATTAACCATAGACATATCATAATTATCAAGATCACAGTCTAACGGGATCAATAAACGGCCAAACTTACTGAAGATATTTTGCCAGATGGGTTCCGTCCACAAATGAAGAGGGAGACCCCATAAGTTCACCCATCCCACTTTTTTGGCCTTCTTAGGAAATTTATGATATCTTCGCAACCATGTAAACCAGTTTCTCCATGAATTACTATTTGTTATTCTTGTTAATTCAATCAAACAATCATAATAACACAATTAAGAATAAGAATCAAAACTAACCGAATGATTAATATTGCCAAGAACGAATTACAGAGATGAGAATATTCCAATCGCACTGTAGCCCTAAATCTCCTTTACAATTTCTGTGCCAATCCAAATTAGAATGTCAAAGCTGTTGACATTTACAAAAGACAATTTTCTATTTATATGAAAATACAACTATGTTATATTTACAAAAACTACCCTAGACTTATTTATTTCTTTAAGTTAAAATTGGTTCTAACATTCCCCTCCTTTGATGAAATAAACTCAGTCTTCACTTTGATAGCCCCAACTTCAACTCAAACCGCCTGACGCTCTTTCTGTTAGACAGCCTCCAATTGATCTTCGATATAAATTCAACCACGAGATTTTTATCATATGCACTCATTGCTCCCCTCTTCGTATTTCTCTTCTTATCGTCTGCCAACTTTCCTTTCAAACCACTCATCACTTTCTGAAGCGTTCCATCACAAAACTTGTTCAGTTCAATGCTTCGGATAGCTCTCAGCTTTCTATCTTTGTCTTTATACATAACAGCAGGATGACTTACCATAATAGCTTGAAATTCTTTCAAATCACCAGCAAACTTGATTACCTAATTTGGCAGAGTAACATTTATCTTTCTCATTCCTCTTTCAACTCCGATCTGTAGGTCTTGCACAGACATAAGCACCGGTTTGATGTGCATGAAGTGAAAGAGTGTCTTTAGTGCAAACCTACAATGCTCGTTCCTCTTATTACGATACAATTCATCGAATAAATCTTCAATATCAACTAGATAGATGCATCCAGAACATATCAGCTTCAGTAAACTTATAAGTGTTTCCATCAGATCTTGTCAGGTGAAGGTAGATCTTGTCATGGTGAAGGTAGGATAGAAGATCTTAACAAAACAATCTTTTTCAATCTGACTAAATCAACGATCCTAAATTCACTTCTGAATTTATCCACAGGCTGAGCTTTATTCTGTAAAAAGCTTGTATAATTTGCTAAGTTTGGCATGTTAGGCTCCAAAAGTCTGAGTAGCTTCAAAAATGTACATGGAGCTTGCTTCTTGCAAAAAATTTTCTTCTCCAAATGATCTTCAAGATATGGTAACTTATTTCTCTTTCTGATATACTCTGCTGATTTCTTAGAAGACAACTCCAACACCTTTTTCTTCTTCATTGTGCAGAGTCAGAATATCCCTGATCTCTCTTTGGACAATCTGCTGAGTTTCAAATCTTAACTGATGTTGTCTTTGTGATTCGTGAGCTAAGATGTATTCATTAAAGAATCTGTCCATTATCTCAACTTCGTTCAACTCTGTAACCATTTGTGGCATAACACTCTCCACATGAAATGGTTCTATTACTTCTTTTTTAACATTGACCATAACCTCAGGCTTTTCAACCGTCGGTGTAGGTATATCATCTTTCAAAATCTCTTGAACTAGAACCTCTTCTTCTTAACTTCTTTCTGCTCTCACAGCTACATCTGTTAACTTAATCACATCATCATCTTCAGACAAATCAATCTCTACTTCTTTCTCTACGTCCTCAATCATTAGTGTATGTTCTTGAACTTCATCATCTGAATCATCGTACTCATCAAAATTGTAAATATTTGATAGAATACTTAAAGGAACTGGAACATCTTCATAAAGAATCAATTCCAGCCCGATTTGAGCATCAACAGATTTTTCTTTGGAGCTTACAGCTTCACCCTTCTCTTGAGCTTCTGTTTCTTTCTCTGGATATGTTATCATTAGAAGTCCAGTGCCTTGCTCATCAAGCTTCCTCCTCTTCTCCCTCTCATTAGGAGCATTATCGGAGTCTTCATCGTGCTCACATGCTTCCTCTTCGGAGCAGAAGCTTGAGCCTTGCATGTTTTCTCGACAACATATATCCTTTCAGACATGTCTCCTAATGCTGTGATAACTATACTCTCCAATCCAATCATTCTTTCTCGCATTTTATCAAACTGATCATATACAAATTCTCTGAGCTCTTCAATAGCTTGAGTTGGATCTTTTTGTGTCACTTCTTCTTCAGCCACATTCTTACCCTTTAACAATTTATGAATGTTGGCCATCTGTAACAACCTAACTTTTGGCCCAACATTAATTTCAGTATTTGAGCAAATAATGTATTTTTATTACATTATTTATTTTCTAATTTAATTAAGTTATGAAATTATTTAATTAAATTATATTAATGTTATAAATTATTAAAGATGATTAGATTAAAAGAAATGTAAAATACCAAAGTGGAAAGGGTTAATTTCATATAAGTTAAAATGATATATATAAAATGAGCATAAATGCTCATTAACATCATTTAAGAAAATTAATTATCTCTTTCTACTCTCTCTCTACATCATACGTCACCATCAACAATCCATCAAGAAAATTTCAAAATCTTGCATTAAATCCAGATTTGAAGTCAAAAGGAGGTTACAAACATTATCAAATAACAAGAATCTACAACATTCAAGGTATATTCATGATTAATCTCGAAATTTTAGGAATTTGGTTCGGTTTTGATAAAAACCGAAAATCTGAGATTATAAACATAAAATTTGTATTGCATGTATGTATTTTCAGTAGATTATGATGAATTTAAGTTATTAGATGTTACAGAAATAGAATTCGTGGGTTGGATCATCCAAAATAAGCAACAAATCTGAATTTTTATAAAATATGTGTTCTTGACAAAAGTGGCATATTTTGGATGATTTTGATCAAATAAGTGTGTTTATGATAGGGAAAAGTGTATAAAAACAACCCAAATATGATAATATAACTTTTTTTAAAGTTGCATATTGATAAAAATATGTTTGTTGAAATTTTAGTGAAAATCTGTATGCATAAAGTTAAGAACACCAAGAACAAAATCTGGAAAATTCGAAGTATAAGGATCCGAATTCGGTTGGAACCGAATTCGGATGGTACCCAATTCGGATCTCACTTCGTACCTGTTTCGGATGTAGTCAAACTCGGATGATGACTTAATTTCGGGCCTATCTCGGATGTAAGTTGATCCGAATTCGGATAGGTCCCAAATTCGGTTGCTCAATTCGGATGCCAAATCGGTTAATCAGCTCGCTCCGAATTCGGCTGCTCGGTTCGGATGACCCGAACTCGGATGGTCCGAATCCGGATGTCCGAATCCAAATGTCTTACTTTGATATTTTAAAATAAGAATTAAAGATTTATGAATAAAGATATATATATATATATATATATATATATATATATATATATATATATATATATATATATATGTGTGTGTGTGTGTGTGTGTGTGTGTGTGTGTGTGTGTGTGTGTGTGTGTAGATCTTTTGAGAATTCAAAGAAACAAGGAAAATGACCTAATGAATAATTAATGAGTTATCAGTTATCATAATCAGATTAGATAAAGATAAAGACCTAAAATGTTATTGCTATGATATGATTCTGGACAGGTTCAGATAAATCTGAACAAAGAATTTAAAGAACATAGATTTAAAGATATTGAAAGCGGGTCAAAGAACTGAAAAGAAAGCCAGTACTATGATTAAAGATAAATCTTGAGATAACTCAGGTGGTGGACTTTTTATCTGCATGCTTGATAAAGACCCCAAACAGTGAGTTATAGATATTCAGTATTTCATGCAAGATTTCTGGTTGAGACATATTGTTGATGATAGCTTACTTGACATTCATATATGATCAGCTGAATTAAGACATGTGCTCACTATGGTACGGTGATGCCCAGTGTATCATGATGGCTATTTGATTATCATTTCACATGACATTGCATTACAATTCATTTTGGATACTTGAGATTTATTGCTTTCATGACTTTGATGACTTAAGCTTTCATTATTGCTCAGACATTTAACTTATTGATTCAGCTTGATTAGCCTTGTCGGTCTATTGTTCTAGACCATGCCATTTCACCAGTTTTATTGAACTTGGTAATGACCCTCCGATGTTCCGCCATGTTGATTTACTGGTAGCTAGCCCAGTATGTGGCTGATCCCCACGATTTAAGCGTCAGCGTGGCTTGGACATCATCCGATTCTATGACTTCTATGTCTCAATCATGAGTGGCTGTAGCGGCAGTCAAGATATATCACGCTAGACCTATGATCCGCTTGATAATGTGTGAAATCTGAAAATCTATAATCTCACTAAGCATTGCTTATAGTTGCTACTTTACATTTTACAGGAAAAGATAAAGGGAAGTCTGTTGGACCTAGTTCTTAGGTCATTCAAGATCCAAGTTTTGAAGCTTTCACAGACCACTACTCAACAAACTTTTCGGTACTGATTGGAAGATGACAATTGTGGTGGTGTTGGGTAGACTTGATATGATTGTATGATGTAATGTATTAGATTAGATGGTACCCTTTATAAGTTTCATTTGAAAACTGTAATCTGTATTAAACTTAAATCCTAATATGTTTGTATCTGTAATTTATAATTCCGCACTTAATTACTCTATCTTAGTTTGATTGATATCGTATTGCATGATGTGGGACCTAGACTCATGAGAACTGCCCTGTAAGGGGTGGTCTTCACAGGATGGTATCAGAGCCCATAGTTTGAGTGAATCAAGTATTACGTGAGTACTACTTGATCTCAAACTGAAGCAATACATATGTATCAATCATTTAGGTGGTTTGAACTGAGATAGGATGTACACACTGTTAGGATGGGAAAAAGGGTACATAGATCTAAGTCTATAAACTGATAGTTAAATGATTTTAATTTCAGTAAAGATGTCAGGATCAGGTGACATTCCCAACAACATGACCCCACAACAAATGTTTGAAATGATGCAACAACTATTAGCCCAACATTCTGAACAACAAAATAAGTATATGCAAGAACAACTTCAGGCCAGAGATGAGGTCGAAGCTAAGAGACGTGATGATAAAAAGAATAAGCGAAAAGAAAAACAAGTCCAGAATAATGAATCTGATTCTGATAACTCGAACCCTGAAACCCAAATTGAACAGCCGAAAGGCTGTAAGTTCTAAGATTTCAAAGCCAGCGGTGCCCTTAACTTTGAGGGTACAGTTAATCCAATTCAGGCGATGGATTGGATCAGCCATACTGAAGAGATCTTTAGAATCTCTGACTGTTTAGAATCCAAGAAAGTGAGTTATGCTTCAACATTGTTCGTTGGTGCTGCCCGTGCTTGGTGGAAAACCCAAAGAAGCATATATGGAGAAGAGGTAATACAGACTTTAAAGTGGGAATAGTTCTTAGACATGTTCAACGCGAAGTATTGCCCTATTGATCAACGAGACAAGATGGAAGTTCAATTGATGCAGCTGACCCAAGGAACTAAATCTGTTGACGAGTACGAGCACGAATTCTCGCGGCTATGTGGTTATTCATCGTATCAAGTAGCCACTGAAGAAAGAAAGATGAATCGATTCCACGGAGGGCTTAACCCGAGATATCGACACCCGATGAGCGCGATAAAGTATAAGAGTTACTTGGAGATGGTTGAAGCAGCAAGACAGATCGAGAGAGGATATCTAGAATACGGTGATCAGCTCTATGCTCCATCAGCTAATCCGACATGTCCTTCTCCTCCGAAGAAGAAAATATTTGACAGATTCTTTAAGTCAAACAAGTCCCAGTCTCAGCAACCCCAGCAGTATAGCTCGCCTAAGAAAGCTCAAGCTTTCTCTCTCACGAATGAACCACGATTTTGTAAAAGATGCAGAAAGTCACACATGGGATTGTGTAATCCGGATGACGGCACATGCTTTGCATGCATCAAAATTGGTCATAGCAGTAAAGAGTGTCCCCAGCGAGGACTTGGGTGTGCGAAATGTGAAAAACGAGGACACTTCATGTATCAGTGTCGTAGTGGGCAACGAGGTCAGTCACAATCGTCAGCTGGAGGATCTACAATGAAGAGCTCAGCTACAACTCCGACTGCAAGGACGCGACCATTTCAGATAACAGCCGAGGAAGCAAAGGAAACCCCTGATGTGGTAACCGGTACGTTCATGCTTAATTCAATCCCTACCCGTGTATTATTTGATTCCGTTACTAGTCGTTCCTTTGTATCGACTTTTTTTGCTCGAAGATTATCTAAATCTCCATCCAAGCTTCCTGTCGTGATTGATATTGAGACGGCCAGTAACAGTTACGTTATGGCTGCTTTCGTATACCGTAATTGCACACTACTCGTTGATAACATTGTATTCAATCTCGATCTTATTCCGATTTCGTTGAAAGAATTTGATGTCATCATTGGCATGGACTGGCTAATGAATAACGAGGCTACGATAGTCTGCAACCGCCGGATCATCAGGATCAAATCTTCAGACGGCCGAGTGTTAGAAATTAAAGGCGATAAGCGTAAAGGTGCACATTGTTTCATATCAGTTGTGAAAGCGCATAAATATCTATCTAAGGGTCACGAATCGTATCTATGTTTTGTCTCGTCTGAATCTATCTCTGAAGCCAACAAGAAATCTATTTCTCATATCCCTATCGTTTGTGAGTTCCCAGACGTATTCCCTGATGATATCTCTGGAGTACCACCAGAACGTCAAGTCGAATTCGGCATTGACTTAGTTCCTGGTGTGGCTCCAATTGCCAAAGCTCCCTATAAACTTGCACCTGCAGAAATGCAGGAAATGTCAAAGCAGTTGCAAGAGCTGTTAGAAAAGGGTTTTATCCGACCTAGTTGATCTTCGTGGGGTGCACCTGTCTTGTTCGTTAAGAATAAAGACGGAACTCTTCGAATGTGCATCGACTATCGTGAGTTGAACAAAGTCACCATCAAAAATAAGTATCCTCTACCCAGAATCGATGATTTATTTGACCAGCTACAAGGATCAAGTTATTTCTCCAAGATTGATCTTCGTTCTGGGTATCATAAATTGAAAGTAAGAGATGAGGATATTCCAAAAACAGCCTTCCGAACAAGATACGGTCATTACAAATTTCTCGTAATGCCTTTCGGTCTAACAAATGCAGCAGCGGCGTTCATGTATCTCATGAATCGTGTGTGCAGACCAATGCTGGATAAGTCAGTTATCGTATTCATAGAAGATATCTTGATTTACTCCAAAACGGAGGCTGATCATGTTAATCATCTGCGACAACTGCTAGAGTTATTGAGAAAGGAAAGACTCTACGCAAAATTTTCAAAATGTGAATTCTGGCTCAGACATGTATAACCTTATATTGTCTTGAGTTACTTTTTAAGCGTTCTTTGTTTCAAACAAAACTTGAAATTTTACTTTGACTGCTATTATAGATCCAATTCCTTGGCCATGTTGTATCTGGCGAAGGTATTTCAGTTGATCCTTCTAAAGTCGAGGCTGTTCAGAAATGGAAAATACCTCGCAATGCCTCCGAAATCAGAAGTTTCCTTGGACTGGACGGTTACTATCGGCGATTCATTAAGGACTTCTCGAAGATTGCTGTGCCACTCACGATGCTAACATGAAAGAATACACCTTTCGTATGGACGGATAAACAACAAGAGGCATTTGAAACTTTGAAATAGAAGTTAATTCAAGCGCCGATCCTAGCCTTACCAGAAGGTAATGATGACTTTGTCGTCTATAGTGATGCATCTGGTACTGGCTTAGGGTGTGTCCTCATGCAAAGGGGAAAAAGTCATTGCCTACGCTTCAAGGCAATTGAAAGATTACGAGAAAAGTGCACCAACTCATGATCTTGAGTTGGCTGCCGTTACTTTTGCATTGAAAATCTGGCGTCACTATCTCTATGGGACTCGATGTCAGCTTTACACCGATCATAAAAGTCTCAAGCATTTATTTACTCAAAAGGATCTGAACATGAAACAGCGTCGGTCCTTGGAGCTTATCAAGGACTATGATTGCGAGATCCTGTATCATCCCAGCAAAGCCAATGTGGTCGCGGATGCTTTGAGTAGAAAAGTTTATCCTGAAAAGTGTTGCTATGCCCTGACTCCTGTTGTATTCTCTTCTGATCTTATTGAAGACATTAAATCTGCTCAAGCTGGAGCCTTGAAAGAAGAGAATCTTTGTTTTGAAAATCTTAAAGGGCAGCTTCAGTTTCTATCTATGAATCATTTAGGACTTCAATGTCTCAAAGGAAACCGAATCTGGATTCCTAAATATGGTTCTATTCGCAACACTCTTCTATATGAAGCCCATAAGTCCAAGTTATCTATTCATCCTGGCAGCTCAAAGATGTACATCGATCTGAAAAGCTGATTACTGGTGGCCAGGAATGAAGAAAGACATCGGTAAATATGTCGAAAGCTGCAGAGTCTGTCAAATGGTTAAGGCAGAACATCAGAAACCCTTCGGGGATATGCAACCACTACCAGTTCCTAAGTGGAAGTGGAAGCATACAACCATGGATTTTGTCACGAAATTGCCAAAGACCAAGAGACAGCACGACTCCATCTAGGTGGTCGTGGATCGATTAACGAAGTCAGCTCATTTCATACCGATGAAAGAGACATATTCTCTTGATAGATTGGCACAGATGTACATCACTGAGATTATCTCTCGTCATGGTGTGCCGAAATCTATCGTCTCTGATCGTGATAGCCGTTTCACTTCAAGATTCTGGAAAGCGCTGCAAGAGGGGATGGGTACTCGAATTTCTATGAGTACTGCTTATCATCCTAATGCAGATGGTCAAAGTGAATGCACTATCCTAACTCTTGAAGATATGCTCCGTGCCTGCGTTCTTGATCTGGGTGGTAATTGGGATGACCACTTGCCTTTGGTCGAATTCTCATACAACAACATTTATCATTCTACGATCAAGATGGCTCCTTTTGAAGCTTTATACGGAAGAAAATGCAAAACTCCCACCTGTTGGCGTGAAACAGGTGAATCGCCTTTAGCGGGTCCTGCCCTTCTACAGTTGACTCATGAAAAGATTCAACTTGTCAGAAGGAATATACTTGAAGCTCAAAGCAGTCAGAAGTCATATTACGACAATCAGCACAGATCGATAAGTTTTGTAGTTAATGATTGGGTGATGTTGAAAGTATCCCCAATGAAAAATGTGGTCCGGTTTATAAAGCGAAACAAGCTAGCTCCAAGATTCATTGGTCCGTTCAAGATCGTTGAAAAGATAGGGAATCAATCTTATCGTCTTGAACTACCAACTGACTTAGCGGGAATACATCCTGTATTCCATGTTAGTCATTTGAGGAAGATTCTAGCAGATGAAAGAGAAGTGCAGATTCCACACGTTAATCTGCAAATTTATGAAAAGCTTCCAGTGGTTGAAGAGCCGGAATGTATTCTGGACTCGAAGACCAAAAAACTTCGTAATAAAGAGATACAGATGGTGCTCGCTCAGTGGAAACACCACAAGGGTTCACATCAGTCTTGGGAATCAAGTGATGTCATGAAAACTACCTATCCAAGTCTGTTCGAACATAGCTAACTTCGGGGACGAAGTTTGTGCGTGGTGGAGCCCATTCTGTAACAACCTAACTTTTAGCCCAACTTTAATTTCAGTATTTGAGCAAATAATGTAATTTTATTACATTATTTATTTTGTAATTTAATTAAGTTATGAAATTATTTAATTAAATTATATTAATGTTATAAATTATTAAAGAAGATTAAATTAAAAGAGATGTAAAATACAAAAGTTGAAAGGGTTAATTTCATATAAGTTAAAATGATATATTTAAAATGAGCATAAATGCTCATTAACATCATTTAAGAAAATTAATTATCTCTTTCTACTCTCTCTCTACATCATACGACACCTTCAACAATCCATCAAGAAAATTTCAAAATCTTGCATTAAATCCGGATTTGAAGTCAAAAGGAGGTTACAAACATCATCAAATAACAAGAATCTACAACATTCAAGGTAATATTCATGATAAATCTCGAAATTTTAGGAATTTTGTTCGGTTTTGATAAAAACCTAAAATCTGAGATTATAAACATAAAATTTGTATTGCATGTATGGATTTTTAGTAGATTATGATGAATTTAAGTTATTAGATGTTACAGAATTAGAATTCGTGGGTTGGATCGTCCAAAATAAGCAACAAATCTGAATTTTTATAAAATATGTGTTCTTGACAAAAATGGCATATTTTGGATGATTTTGATCAAATAAGTGTGTTTATGATAGGGAAAATTGTATAAAAACAACCCAAATATGATAATATAACTTTTTTTAAAGTTGCATGTTAATAAAAATATGTTTGTTGAAATTTTAGTGAAAATCTGTATGCATAAAGTTAAGAACACCAAGAACAAAATCTGGAAAATTCAAAGTATAAGGATCCGAATTCGGTTGGAACCGAATTCGGATGGTACCCAATTCGGATCTCACTTCGTACCTGTTCGGATGTAGTCAAACTCGGATGATGACTTAATTTCGGACCTATCTCGGATGTAAGTTGATCCGAATTCGGATAGGTCCCAAATTCGGTTGCTCAATTCGGATGCCAAATCGGTTAATCAGCTCGGTCAGAATTCAGATGCTTGGTTCGGATGACCTGAATTTGGATGGTCCGAATCCGAATGTCTTACTTTGATATTTTAAAATAAGAATTAAAGATTTATGAATAAAGATATATATATATATATATATATATATATATATATATATATGTGTGTGTGTGTGTGTGTGTGTGTGTGTGTGTGTGTGTATAGATCTTTTGAGAATTCAAAGAAACAAGGAAAATGACCCAATGAATAATTAATGAGTTATCAGTTATCAGAATCATATTAGATAAAGATAAAGACCTAAAATGTTATTGCTATGATATGATTCTGGACAGGTTCAGATAAATCTGAACAAAGAATTTAAAGAACATAGATTTAAAGATATTGAAAGCGGGTCAAAGAACTGAAAAGAAATCCAGAACTATGATTAAAGATAAATCCTGAGATATCTTAGGTGGTTGATTTTATATCTGCTTGATAAAGACCCCAAACAGTGTGGTATAGATATTCATCATTTCGTGCGAGATTTTTGGTTGAGACATATTGTTGATGATAGATTACTTGACATTCATATATGATCAGCTGAATTAAGACATGTGCTCACTATGGTACGGTGATGCCCAGTGTATCATGATGGCTATTTGATTATCATTTCACATGACATTGCATTACAATTCATTTCGGATACTGCTATGAGATTTATTGCTTTCATGACTTTGATGACTTAAGCTTTCATTATTGCTCAGACATTTGACTTATTGATTCAGCTTGATTAGCCTTGTCGGTCTTTGTTCTAGACCATGCTATTTCACCAATTCTATTGAACTTGGTAATGACCCTCCGATGTTCCGCCATGTTGATTTACTGGTAGCTAACCCAGTATGTGGCTAATCCCCACGATTTAAGCGTGAGCGTGGCTTGAACATCATCCAATTCTATGACTTCTATGTCTCAATCATGAGTGGCTGTAGCGGCAGTCAAGATATATCACGCTAGACCCATGATCCGCTTGATAATGTGTGAAATCTGAAAATCTATAATCTCATTAAGCATTGCTTACAGTTGCTACTTTACATTTTACAGGAAAAGATAAAGGGAAGTCTGTTGGACCTAGTTCTTAGGTCATTCAATATCCAAATTTTGAAGCTTTCACAGACCACTACTCAATAAACTTTTCGGTACTGATTGGAAGATGACAATTGTGGTGGTTTTGGGTAGACTTGATATGATTGTATGATGTAATGTATTAGATTAGATGGTACCCTTTATAAGTTTAATTTGAAAACTGTAATCTGTATTAAACTTAAATCCTAATATGTTTGTATCTGTAATTTATAATTCCGCACTTAATTATTCTATTTTAGTTTGATTGATATCGTATTGAATGATGTGGGACCTAGACTCATGAGAACTGCCCCGTAAGGGGTGGTCTTCACACCATGCAATCCATCATTTTTGAGAATTTGTTTGTCATGTGATTGTTAACTCCTGTAACTGCCGCATTCAAGGCTTCATCTAACTTTGTTTGTGTAACGAACGGGGAAACACTAACCACTTGGTCTCTTAGACTTCCAGTTGTCACGACAGCCGAATTTGTGAAAAGAACGTCTGTGTGGCCAGTACTCAGAGATGGCAATGAAGTAGCTCCGACTGGACTTCCAACCTCTTCAAGTGACGGAGCAACAAATGCTTCCGTTACTAAGGTTGTTCCGGTAGTAACACAAAGTTTAGCTGCACTTACTTCAATGTATGAAGTGGACTCGAGTGTCCTAGTGTGTATGGATTCTAAATTATGTGCAAGAACTGAAGTTGTACACCCGGGCAGATGTGTACTCTGTTCAATATCCATAAAATCAAAAGGATTTTCAGACAGATTGTGTGCTTCATCCCGGTGATAAATTGAAACATTCTCCTGTTGAGAGGAGAATGAGTGGCTAGAGGGGTGTGCAATCGTCATTGGGAACTGACTAATTCAATGCTAACTCCCATTTGGGAGCTAACAACTGATGTGGTTTGATATCGACTGTTTGGGTTAGGAATCTCCCTCACACACTCTCTCTCCCTATTTTAAGAATATCTATCTCTGGTTTGAGCTGTTGAAATATCAATCATTCCTGCACCTCCCTCATTTGTATCATGACCACCCTCATCATCATCATCATCACTCCCTTCCGCAGCTCCCTCAACAATATTTGATCATGTACGTTCAGAATCAGAACTGCTCTCACCACCCCTTTCCTACACCTCTACACCCTCACTCACAACTTGGCTGCCCTAAACATCAGCCCCATGCTGAAGTTCCTGCTCACATATAGCTCCCTGGTTAAGAAAGCCCGGTTCCTGGATTTCTATAGGAGCATGATCTATTCTGTATAGCTTCACGTGCTCACTCTCTTGATCTGCATATTTTAATAATGCTTCTGGAATTGGCATTATATTTGCATTCGGCAAATCCTATACCCCATGCAGACTCATCATCACATAGTCAGGGCACCGTTGAGCATTTGTTCGTTTAGGAATTTGTTCAGTGCCCCTTAATATGCCCCTTATCAATATTTGTATGAATCGATGAAGAGGGACAAACTTTCGTGCTCTATTCGTTGTCTTGGCTAACACTACTTCCTTCAAGTCCTCCCAATTACATTGAGCGTAGTCATAATGCATGTTCAAAGCAATCGCATGAAAAATTCTAAGATAATGGATGTTGCTAGGGGTGTTCAAAAGAAACCGAAAAACCGAAAAATGAGTCGGACCGGTCAATCCCGAAAAAACCGAAATCCGAAAAAACCGACATATGACGGACCGGTTATGGTTTTTATTTTTAATAAACCGCGGGTAACCGAACCGAACATAAACATATCACAAATATTTATATATAAATAGATAAATTACGAGCTAAAATATTATATTTATAGTTTCATTTTAATTAATATTTGTTTGTTTAAGTAGTTTTATTAAAATTTTAATGTAACTGATATATTTATTACGAATAAACTTAATTTTAAGGAACAATCAAAGTTTAAAAATTTATATTTCTATACTTTTATTATTTATAAATAGATAACAACTATTACGAACCGTATTTTCGGTTTCGGTTACCCGCACCTATCGATTCGAGTATGCTTGGACGTCATGCATCGGTTTACAATGCCAAAAAGCGTGTACCATTCTCCATTAAGTCCATTTCTATGGAACTTAGAGCTTTTCGGTAGTGGTTTAGAGTATCCTAAGCAAATCAAATCATGTACTAGTTCTTCATCGGATACAAAATCTTCTGGAAAGTTCACAGTATCGATGTGACGTGGTAGAAACAGATTATGTCTAAGTCTTGGTGGTGTAATCTTCGTCTTAAATTGATCAATGGTAACCTTGAAATGAAATGATGGTTACCATCAGCTGGGACAAACTTGATTGTGTGTCAAAACTGTTGTAGGTACACTTGAGGAATTGAGAGTTTGTATTGAAGTAGATAACCTAAAGGATGTCCTTTAAGAATGTCTACTATTATTGGGTGGCTAACTTTTATTATCTTGGGATCAAGACGATGGTTGTTGTCACGAAATGGTAAGCAATATCTACGTTTAACTAACTGATTATCTGGTATGAGTGTGGAAGGTGAAGGTCGGGTGACAGAAGCGGATTTCACTGGTTTGGATACCAATGTATGATTTGAAGATGAATGGGAATCTGTTAGGCACAAAAAGGCCTCAGTCAAACCTGTTCTGCATCTAAGGGGGAGATTCTTAATCAAACCTGATGATGCTCTTGAAGGTTGAATTTAAGGCCTGTTTATGCCTTATTGAAACCTGAAAGTAATTTGCAATATCAGCCTTAAGCTGTTCAACGTGTTGCATGTGTTGCAACAAAGGCAGTTTGCCCAAGCTGTTCAGTCTGCTGAACAGGCTGGACATAAACTGTCTACGCTGCTCTACACTGGTGAGCAGCTTGGGCAGTTTACAAGTGTTCTGTTCTTTGTGAACAGAACCTATTCTTTGTGAACAGGCTAAACACTTTATGGAATGTGTTTCCAAGTCCTCATGTATTGTTTTTGACTACAAGATCAGTTTACAAAGTCGAAGACAAAGTGGAAATCAGAACTGCTCAGCCTGCCCAAGCTGTTCTGCTACATGAAGACAAAAGGTTATTTGAAAAAGGGTGACAGACCTTTTTCTTATATCAAAATAGGCCTTTACAAGGAAGAAAAACACAAAGTTGACATTCCTTATTTGTTTAAAGGCAATGCAACAGTAGACAAAGTGAAAAGACAAAAGTTCTGCCCATATGAAGACAAGTCTGCTTTTCAGAAAAAGCGCAGAAAAGGTTATGTTGTATTTTCAACAAGACTTTACCTTTTTCATTCCGTCCAATGAAGAAGCTTCTCTTAGATCCTCTGAGTGAGTATAAAATGAATCTTCCAAGGATTGAAAGATTAAGCCAAAAAGCTAAGTGCTGAAAACAAGAGTGAACGTGCATTCAAAGTGTGTCTTTCATGCATGCAAGTCTGCTTGAATAAAACAGTGCTCAGTGTCTAAGCTGTTCTTATTCAAGCTGTTCCTCAAAGTCTTGTAAACACAGTGAGTGATTCTTAGTGAGTGTATTCATTGTAATTAGTTTAAGTTAGTCTTAGACTAGTTGAACATACTGTTGTATCTGTCATCTCAGCTTGAACCTTTCCGCATTCAAGCTTGTTTGTAATTAACATTTGTTAATAAAACATACAAACATTGAGAAAATTGGTTGTAGTTTTTGAAGAGCTGTGTTCACCCCCCCTCTACAGCTTAAAGTTATACTCTTGGGATATCTTTTGGGACCTACAACTGGTATCAGAGCAGGCTAGAGTGTGTGTCATTCTAGATCTCTCATTCTCCCAAAATTTCCATGGACAACAGTGCTGCAAATTCCTCATACTATAACAATGGCTCAATGGGCAAACCTCCAAAGTTCAATCATCAGAACTTTTCTGGTTGGAAATGCAGAATGATGCTTTACCTAGAGAATCTGGATGTACAACTACCAGAAATTGTAATGGAGGGTCCCTATGTGCCAACCTCTGTTACAACAATAACTCCTGCTGTTGAAGGAGCTGCTCCTGAGATCAGAACATTTGAGAAAGCAAAATCTCAATGGTCTGATGAAGACAAAAGATTGGTGGCTCTTGATGCAAAGGCCAGAAACAATCTGGTCATCTCTCTACCTGATGATGTGTTCAAACAGGTTGAGAAGATGAGGACTGCCAAGGAGATGTGGGATACTTTGTGTACCATCTATGATGGACCCACAATCACACTGTATAACAGGATTAACAATCGTGTTAGACAGTATGAACTCTTCTTTGCAAAACCAAAAGAGACTCTCACAGAAACCTACACCAGGTTTACTGCTCTTGTGAATGATCTCAAAGCTGTTGGGATCACTAAGGACAGCCTTACCTTGGTAAACAAGTTTTTGGACATCCTACCTGAAGAATGGAACTACTTTTCAACAATCTTAAGAAATTCAGGTACCATCAGAAGTATGGATCTTGTCAATTTGTATGGATCTTTACTAAATGATGAACAGTCAAGGCAACAAAAGAGAAATGCCTTGGAGATGTCTAAAAGAGGTACAGCCTTTGTGGCTAATGTGAGACAGCCTGTGAATCAGGTGAGTGATGTGTTCACTCAACCTGATCAACATGATGATGATAAGGAGGAGGAGTCAGATGAGGAAGATAATGCAGATCTTGCTGAACAAGATGATGAGCAAATGATAGCTATGCTTGTCAAAAGGTTCAACAAGAAAAGGTTTGGAAGAAACATGCTGCAAGGAAGTTCAGGTGCTGGCAAAAAGAAGGCATTTGATAAATCCAAGGCTGAGTGCTTCAAATGTGGCAAAATTGGCCATATAGCTGCTGACTGTGTGTCAAAAGCTGTTGGTCAGTCATCCAAACCATACAAGACAAACAATGATGATGGTTATAGGGTTAAGTATCTTATGGCCATGGCTAAGCTGAGGAAGTTGGAAAACTAAGTGGGTTCCAACCGCCAAAAGGGACTCATGACAGAGACTTGTGACTGGGAGGAATCTGATTCATCATCTGATGAAGAAGACAATCAATGTCTGATGGTCAACACTGATGTCCCATTAACAAGCAGTTTCAAACAGGATCTGGCTGAAGCTGAAGCTTTCAGCAGCTTGGAGAACTGGAATCTATGGCTTACAGTTCAGAAGAAAAAGTTAAAATGTTTGAATATATGCTAGTTGATTTGAAAGCTGCTGTTGAGAAGCATGATGCTTTATTATCTGAAATCGCTAAGCTTAAAACTGATCTTAAAACAAAGTCCAGTAAACTAGACAGTCTCCATAAGTTGGAAACTGAGCTTGATGAATTAAAACACATCAACTCTATTATACTGGAAGAGAAGAGAGAAACAGATATAAAGCATGCTAAGCTTCAAAAGATAGTTGACTCTTGGTGCCAATCTGCACAAAAAGTCAGCCATTGTATAAGTCAACAGATCCCTGCACAAATTCAAGCCTATCTTGGAGGGGATCTTGACACAACAGCTTCCATTGTTGAGATTAATAATCTGAAAGAAGATTTATCCACTCTTGGTGAGCTTCCAAGCACTTTTATTCAAAAAGTGAATGGTAAACTAATCTCAACAAACAGGTTTGTCAGGCCTCAAAATACTGACAGCTCGTGTGAACCTAGCTCAAAAGCTGGTGTTGGAGTATGTTCTCCATCAAACCAGTCTGCTAAGTGCTATGCTGATTCACACAAGCAAAAGAAAGGAAAACATGTCCAAACTGCAGCTGTGAATACTAAACCTGTTGACAAAACAGGTTCTGGGTCCAAAGCTGATGGTAAAAGGCTTGATAATCCTTTTGATGCTAAACATTTTGAAAATAAGTTTTCAAAAGTTAAGCAGCCTGCTTTCAACAAGGGCAAGTCTCATGTTGAAGGCAAACCTGCTATGTTTTCTAATAAGTTTTCTAATCATAGCAATAAACTGGTGTCAAATGAAAATAAGTCTTTCAAAGCCAGAAAAAGTGATTATGCTGATAGGCAGCATAAATCACATCTCAGTAGGGGCAAAGGCAAAGTCATTGCTCAGCCTGAGAAACTTGGGAATAAGTTTCCCAAACCAGTGGAAGTTCAAAAGCCAATTAAGCTTCCTGTCTTTGACATTTGTCCTCCTAAAAAGAGGAAAGAAGAGATAGACAAAGCTGTGGGTATTGAACCCTCCACTCAAGCTGTTGATTCATCAAATAGTAATAAGTTTGCTAAACCTGCTAATAGAATCAACAAAAATAACTCAGAATGTGTTTCTGAAAGTTCTTCTTCCAAAAATTCCTAAAAAGAGAAAATGTTATAAACGTGGTAAGAAGACACATCTGGCCAAGGACTGTCCTGAATCTGAGGACATGAGGCCTGTTGACTCTGATGGGTCTCTCACAGCTGTTACAAGCAGTGTTGGAAACATTTCAGTCAAGGAAAGTGGTATCCAAGCTGATACCATTCAAATAGGGAATATTAGTGTGGATATTATAAGTCCATCAACAAATATTGATGAAGTGGGAGAACTCATCTCTGTGATGAGTTCCCCTAAAAATGACTAATATTTCTCTTATCACTCTGCAGGAAAAACAACTTTCCCAGGTTTGGTACTTGGACAGTGGCTGCTTAGGGCACATGACAGGTTGTAAAGAATTGCTGAGTGATCTCAGGCCTGAAAAAGGGCCAAAAGTCACATTTGGTGACAATGTACATGGATCCACTGAGGGATATGGAACTCTTAAAGCTGGTGCTGCAGTGTTCAAAAGAGTAGCCTATGTGGTTGGGCTAAAACATAACCTTGTTAGCATAAGCCAACTGTGTGATGCTGGCTATAAAGTTAACTTTGATTAGCACCTGGGTTATATATTGGATCCCCAAGGCAAAGTTGTGCTATGTGCTCAACGAAAGAAAGGTGTATATGTTGTGGACATGCAATCTGCTGATCCCACAACTGAAACCTGTTTTCTCACAAAAACAAATGCAGACTTAAACTGGTTATGGCATAAAAGGCTGTCACATCTAAACTTCAAGAGCATCAACAAACTCTGTAAGAAAGAGTTGGTGACAGGTTTGCCTTCTATGACCTTTGTTAAAGATAAGCTCTGCACAGCTTGTGAGAAAGGCAAGCAGAGAAAATCATCATTTAAATCCAAACATAACTTCTCTATTGATACTCCTCTCTTCTTAGTCCATATGGACTTGTTTGGACCTGTTAATGTCCCAAGTATAGGAGGAAGAAGATACACTTTAGTAATGGTTGATGAGTTCTCCAGGTACACATGGGTTATCTTCTTAAAGAATAAAGGAGAGGCTGCTAGAGAAATTATTGGATTTGTGAAAAAGATGGAAATGCTGAACTCTGCCCAAGTAAAGCAGCTTAGAAGTGATCATGGTACTGAATTCAGAAACAGTACTCTTGAAGACTTCTGTGAAGAGAAAGGAATTACTCAAAAATTTTCAGCTGTAAGAACTCCACAACAAAATGGAGTTGCTGAAAGGAGAAATAGAACTCTCTTTGAAGCTGCTAGAACCATGCTGTGTGCATCAGGTTTACCTTCATCATTCTGGGCTGAAGCTGTTAACACTGTCTGCTTCACCCAAAACAGATCCTTAGTGGTGAAAAGGTTCAACAAAACTCCTTATGAGCTGATCAAAGGGAGGAAACCAAATGTCAGCTACTTCCATGTATTTGGTTGTCCCTGCTTCATTTTGAATCAAAGGGATCAACTGGCAAAGTTTGAACCAAAAGCTGATGAAGGTGTGTTTGTTGGCTACTCTGCTATCTCTAAAGCCTACAGAGTGTACAACAACAAAAGAAAGGTGATAGATGAATCTATCAATGTCACCTTTGAAGAGTCCAAGAATGCTACCACCAAAGTTGTTCCTGAATCAGTATCAGGAGAATTAAACTTTGATGATCTAATGAATTCAAACAATGAAGAGGACTCAAAAGCTTCCACAACACCCAGTGTGGAACCTGTTAATCATGATGGGCATGATGATGATTATGTCAATACATCCTGTGTGAATAAGTGTACTGACTTAATTACAACTGTATATCCTGAACCTATCAATGCTGATTTTCCTAGTTCTACTGCTGATATGTTCAACAATGGTCAGACATGTTCAACAAATGAACAGGCTCAAGACAACAGTGTGTCTGAAAATCTTGAGAACTGTTCAACAGGACCTGCTGAAGATGTTAACAACTCAGGTGAATCATCATTGAAAAATGATCCTAAGTGGATCAGGTGTCACCCCAATGTTCAAATAATTGGTGACATCAACAAAGGGGTACAAACACGGTGGGATAGCTTAGGGAACTTTTGTATGTTCTCTAGTTTTGTTTCACTGATGGAGCCAAAGAAGGTGGATGAAGTACTAAAAGATGCCAATTGGATCACTGCCATGCAAGAAGAGCTCAATCAGTTTGAGAGAAACAAAGTATGGAAGCTGGTCCCTGCTCCTAAAGGTAAAACCATAATTGGCACTAAATGGGTTTTCAGGAATAAAATGGATGAGCAAGGTCATGTCATTAGAAATAAGGCAAGACTGGTTGCTCAGGGCTACAGACAGGAGGAAGGAATTGATTATGATGAAACATTTGCTCATGTGGCTAGGCTAGAAGCAATTCGTTTGTATCTAGCCTACACTGCTCATAAGAGCATTAAGGTATTTCAAATGGATGTAAAGAGTGCATTTTTGAATGGGAAGCTGCAAGAGGAAGTTTATGTCAAGCAGCCTCCAGGTTTTGAAAATGAACAACATCCAGGTTTTGTCTATAAGTTGGACAAAGCTCTCTATGGTCTCAAACAAGCACCTAGAGCCTGGTATGACACTCTTACTGAGTTTCTTATGAGCAATGGGTATTCAAGAGGTAAAGTGGATACCACACTATTCATAAAGAAGGTGAAGTATGATATTATGCTTGTTCAAATTTATGTGGATGACATAATATTTGGTTCTACAAATGAGCAGCTGTGCAAGAATTTTTCATTACTCATGAAATCTAAATATGAAATGAGTATGATGGGAGAACTTACTTTCTTTTTAGGACTACAGGTTAAGCAAACCTCAACTGGAATTTTTATAAATCAAAGAAAGTATACTTTGGATCTTTTGAAAAAGTTTAAATTTGATCGAAGTTCTCCTATTAATACCCCAATGGCAACCAATGTAAAATTGGATGCTGATACCAGTGGCAAAGCTGTTTTAGTAACAGCTTACAGACGTATGATTGGGAGCTTGCTATACTTAACTGCTAGTAGACCTGATATTATGTTTGCTACCTGTTTGTGTGCTAGGTTCCAAGCTGAACCAAAGGAATCTCATCTGGCTGCTGTTAAAAGAATCTTCAGATACCTGAAGGGTACACCAGGTTTAGGTCTTTGGTATCCCAAAGACTTCAGCCTTGAACTAATAGGTTATTCAGATT
The DNA here is from genome assembly GCA_020465985.1 of Centrapalus pauciflorus. NCBI lineage: Eukaryota > Viridiplantae > Streptophyta > Magnoliopsida > Asterales > Asteraceae > Centrapalus > Centrapalus pauciflorus. The sequence continues at coordinate 462,085 of JAANYP010002891.1, read as the reverse complement.
CTGATTTTGCAGGTTGCAGGCTAGATAGGAAAAGCACAACAGGTGGATGTCAACTTCTTGGTGGTTAGTTGATAAGTTGGTGCAGCAAGAAGCAGAACTCTGTGTCTACTTCTACTGCTGAAGCTGAGTACATTGCTGCTGGAAGCTGCTGTGGGCAGATTCTGTGGATGCAGCATCAGCTTGAAGATTATGGGCTTGTATATAGGAAAATTCCTATTCTGTGTGATAACACAAGTGCCATAGCCATTTCCAACAATCTAGTTTTTCATTCAAGAACAAAGCATATTGAAGTCAAACATCACTTCATCAGGGATCACATCCAGAAAGGTAATGTGGAGGTAAGTTTTATTTCCACAAATGAACAGCTTGCAGACATTTCCAAACCTCTGGATGAAACAAGGTTTAATTACCTTGTCAGCAAGCTGGGCATGTTAAACAAAAGTGACTAAGTGTCCTCATAGGTCTAAAAACTGTGTATATCTCATACTGATCAAGTCTCTCAGAACAGCTTAGACAGAACAGGCTCTACGTGTTATGTACTTAGCCATTTTTCTGAAATCCTTGATCAGCTTGAACATACAGCAGGCTGAACACAAACAGTTTATTCGTCCAGCCTGATCTGCTGGTCCATTCTTCACTCTCATTCCCTCACACTGACCTACAAGATATTATCTTGTAACCTGCTCAACTATTGGACACAACCTGTTCCTACATAGTTGGACAGGCTGAGGGAACAGCTTGAAGAATGAACAGCTTGTGATGACTCTGCTTTTCACAGGTTTGACCAACAGCTTAGACCAACAGTTTTAATTACCTTTCTTCAAAATTAAGTTACTTAATTTCTGTTTTTATTTAACTTAATTACTGCGGATAATGTGGGTTACGTGTGTTAGTGATTAAAAAGGGCTCAAGTGATCTGACAAACGGTCTGACATGGACAACCGTTCTGTTTTCCGTTAACGACTTTTTCAAATCAAACCGCCCAAATGTTTCTCTCTCATACCCTCTCACATTTAAATCCTATAAATACCTGATACTGTTTCATCTTCGTCTTCCTCACTACTATCATCTGCTCTCTAAGAACCCTAAATATTCGACTAAGTGTCTTCTGCTGATCCATACCTCAAAACTTCCCAAATGGCTCACAGACCTAATCCCCTTCTCCCAGTGTTCGTTGGTGATGATGTTGTCAAACACTCATCAGTCACCACAATGCTAACCCTTAAACCCACAAACTACATTGCCAACCTTACAATCCCCAAGAACTATGTGGGGAAAGGTTATGATCAAATGGTGGAGTTTTTGACAGTTCATCCGTTGAACTATGCTATGACTGCCACTCCTGGTGTCCTGTACCAGGAGATGGTGTATGAGTTCTTGTACACTTGTGCCTACAACCCCAACACCAAAGTCATCAAAGGGACTATTCTCAATGGCTCTCAGACCATTGAGATTACTGCTGATCTTCTCAGGGAGGTTCTTCATCTGCCCATTGCTGAATCATATGACATGCCCCAGCCTGAAAATGAGCAAATGGGAAATTTGCTACGCTTCTGTGGTGTAGCAGAACCCAAAATTGGAGCAACATTGTATAGGAAGGAATTGTCTCCTACCTACAGCTTTTTGTTTGCCTCAGTGATGATGAGCTTTAGCAGCAAAGTTGGTTCATTTGACCAACTGAGTCGTGATGAAGTCCCAATAGTCCTACAGCTGGTGGATGGGACTACAATTGATATGGCTAAATGGATATTTCTGAACATGAGGAACCTGGTGCTGTCCGTTATCCTAGGTTTCTAAGCCTCATATTTAGACACATTTGTGGTGAGCATCTGTATAATTCTCAGCCTTTACTTCATACTGCTGCATTCCTTGTAATAGGGAATAGAGTTTTCTACACTACTGTACTTCCAAATGAGCCTCCTCTGTCCACACCTATGAGGAGATTGTTAGGACTGGTGGAAGGACCCTCTGCTGTGAGGGTGGATCCAGAAGCTGCTGCTCCCAAGAGAAAATCCAAAGCCAGGTCCAAACTTGTTAAGAGGACCCTGGAAATCACTGAAGCTGAGCCTGTGCAAAAGAAGGCTAAACAGCTCAGTCTAAACTGCACAGCTGCAAAAGAAGAAGAAGAAGAAGAAGAAGAGGAAAGTCCTGAACCTGCTGTCACTATAGCAGCTAAAGGAAAAGAAAAAGCAGCAACTGATCCCCAGCAACTGAAAGCAGCGGAGATTAAATTCCACAAAGCCAGGGCAAAGGAAATGGGTCTTCCCATGGATAAATATTTTGAGTTCAGAGATGAACAGCTTCAAGCCCTGGAAGTTCTAAGGAAAGAAGAAGAATCTGCTAAAGCTGCTAAATCTTTTGCACTTCAAGAGGCAAAGAAAGTCAAAATGTCCACTCTGAATGTGAAAAAGAAACTATGATGATTGAACAAGGAGATTATGCTGTGGAAATCAAAGGAGTTAACCACAGCCTGCCCAAAGGAGTAGATTTTGAAGATGGCAAAGTGATTGAAGAGCCTGTGTTAGGGGCATTTTTTGTAGATCCTCTATCCCAGAAGAAATGTTTTCAAAGAGCTTCAGACCTGCACAAAGTTGGTCTTAAGCAGCTTGCACCCTTCAGAATTGCCAACTCCTTCAGGCAGTCCAGCAAATGGAGAGCAGCCATCTGGGATGTGCTGAGAGATTTGTATGACAGAGGTGAGCTTCAAGATCCAAACTTCATGTTTCTCAGAGTTGAAATTCAAGATCTGGAAGAAACATGGGAGGAACTTGAAAGAATGTTTGAAGAAGGACTACCACCTCCAGTACAGTGATGCCCATCTACCAATCAGGATAGGTGAAGATGGAAGCTGTCCATCAGTTAGACAGGCTTATCATTTTCTGCTCCCAACAAAAACAGTCCAATGTACATTAGTTGTACTCTATTTTACATATGTTGTAATTTTCTTTTACATTTGTTGTAATATAGATCAGTACATCAGTTGTACTTTTGTAAGAACATGTGTTGTTCCAATGTAATCAAAAATCAGTGTATATATAAACTGATCTTTCACTTTATGTTGATGTTGTAATTTTATTTCGACAAATGTACTGTAAAAATATATAGTGACTTTTGATAAGGCCAGCTTAGACTGGTTATTGCAAACAGGGGGAGATTGTTAGGCACAAAAAGGCCTCAGTCAAACCTGTTCTGCATTGAAGGGGGAGATTCTTAATCAAACCTGATGATACTCTTGAAGGTTGAATTTAAGGCCTGTTATATGCCTTATTGAAACCTGAAAGTAATTTGCAATATCAGCCTTAAGCTGTTCTATGTGTTGCATGTGTTGCAACAAAGGCAGTTTGCCCAAGCTGTTCAGTCTGCTGAACAGGCTGGACATAAACTGTCTACGCTGCTCTACACTGGTGAGCAGCTTGGGCAGTTTACAAGTGTTCTGTTCTTTGTGAACAGAACCTGTTCTTTGTGAACAGGCTAAACACTTTATGGAATGTGTTTCCAAGTCCTCATGTATTGTTTTTGACTGCAAGATCAGTTTACAAAGTCGAAGACAAAGTGGAAATCAGAACTGCTCAGCCTGCCCAAGTTGTTCTGCTACATGAAGACAAAAGGTTATTTGAAAAAGGGTGACAGACCTTTTTCTTATATCAAAATAGGCCTTTACAAGGAAGAAAAACACAAAGTTGACATTCCTTATTTGGTTAAAGGCAATGCAACAGTAGACAAAGTGAAAAGACAAAAGTTCTACCCATATGAAGACAAGTCTGCTTTTCAGAAAAAGTGCAGAAAAGGTTATGTTGTCTTTTCAACAAGACTTTACCTTTTTCATTCCGTCCAATGAAGAAGCTTCTCTTAGATCCTCTGAGTGAGTATAAAAGGAATCTTCCAAGGATTGAAAGATTAAGCCAAAAAGATAAGTGCTGAAAAAAAGAGTGAACGTGCATTCAAAGTGTGTCTTTCATGCATGCAAGTCTGCTTGAATAAAACAGTGCTCAGTGTCTAAGCTGTTCTTATTCAAGCTGTTCCTCAAAGTCTTGTAAACACAGTGAGTGATTCTTAGTGAGTGTATTCATTGTAATTAAGTTTAAGTTAGTCTTAGACTAGTTGATCATACTGTTGTATCTGTCATCTCAGCTTGAACCTTTCCGCATTCAAGCTTGTTTGTAATTAACATTTGTTAATAAAACATACAAACATTGAGAAAATTGGTTGTAGTTTTTGAAGTGCTGTATTCACCCCCCCTCTACAGCTTAAAGCTATACTCTTGGGATATCTTTTGGGACCTACAACTAGTATCAGAGCAGTTTAGAGTGTGTGTCATTCTAGATCTCTCATTCTTCCAAAATTTCCATGGACAACAGTGCTGCAAATTCCTCATACTATGACAATGGCTCAATGGGCAAACCTCCAAAGTTCAATCATCGGAACTTTTCTGGTTGGAAGTGCAGAATGATGCTCTACCTAGAGAATCTGGATGTACAACTACCAGAAATTGTAATGGAGGGTCCCTATGTGCCAACCTCTGTTACAACAATAACTCCTGCTGTTGAAGGAGCTGCTCCTGAGATCAGAACATTTGAGAAAGCAAAATCTCAATGGTCTGATGAAGACAAAAGATTGGTGGCTCTTGATGCAAAGGCCAGAAACAATCTGGTCATCTCTCTACCTGATGATGTGTTCAAACAGGTTGAGAAGATGAGGACTGCCAAGGAGATGTGGGATACTTTGTGTACCATCTATGATGGACCCACAATCACACTGTATAACAGGATTAACAATCGTGTTAGACAGTATGAACTCTTCTTTGCAAAACCAAAAGAGACTCTCACAGAAACCTACACCAGGTTTACTGCTCTTGTGAATGATCTCAAAGCTGTTGGGATCACTAAGGACAGCCTTACCTTGGTAAACAAGTTTTTGGACATCCTACCTGAAGAATGGAACTACTTTTCAACAATCTTAAGAAATTCAGGTACCATCAGAAGTATGGATCTTGTCAATTTGTATGGATCTTTACTAAATGATGAACAGTCAAGGCAACAAAAGAGAAATGCCTTGGAGATGTCTAAAAGAGGTACAACCTTTGTGGCTAATGTGAGACAGCCTGTGAATCAGGTGAGTGATGTGTTCACTCAACCTGATCAACATGATGATGATAAGGAGGAGGAGTCAGATGAGGAAGATAATGCAGATCTTACTGAACAGGATGATGAACAAATGATAGCTATGCTTGTCAAAAGGTTCAACAAGAAATGGTTTGGAAGAAACATGCTGCAAGGAAGTTCAGGTGCTGGCAAAAAGAAGGCATTTGATAAATCCAAGGCTGAGTGCTTCAAATGTGGCAAAACTGGCCATATAGCTGCTGACTGTGTGTCAAAAGCTGTTAGTCAGTCATTCAAACCATACAAGACAAACAAGGATGATGGTTATAGGGTTAAGTATCTTATGGCCATCGCTAAGCTGAGGAAGTTGGAAAACTCAGTGGGTTCCAACCGCCAAAAGGGACTCATGGCAGAGACTTGTGACTGGGAGGAATCTGATTCATCATCTGATGAAGAAGACAATCAATGTCTGATGGCCAACACTGATGTCCCATCAACAAGCAGTTTCAAACAGGATCTGGCTGAAGCTGAAGCTTTCAGCAGCTTGGAGAACTGGAATCCTACAATGATGTATAAGGTACAAAATTTTATGGCTTACAGTTCAGAAGAAAAAGTTAAAATGTTTGAATATATGCTAGTTGATTTGAAAGCTGCTGTTGAGAAGCATGATGCTTTATTATCTGAAATCTCTAAGCTTAAAACTGATCTTAAAACAAAGTCCAGTAAACTAGACAGTGTCCATAAGTTGGAAACTGAGCTTGATGAATTAAAACACATCAACTCTATTTTACTGGAAGAAAAGAGAGAAACAGATATAAAGCATGCTAAGCTTCAAAAGATAGTTGACTCTTGGTGCCAATCTGCACAAAAAGTCAGCCATTGTATAAGTCAACAGATCCCTGCACAAATTTAAGCCTATCTTGGAGGGGATCTTGACACAGCAGCTTCCATTGTTGAGATTAATAATCTGAAAGAAGATTTATCCACTCTTGGTGAGCTTCCAAGCACTTTTATTCAAAAAGTGAATGGTAAACTAATCTCAACAAACAGGTTTGTCAGGCCTCAAAATACTGACAGCTCGTGTGAACCTAGCTCAAAAGCTGGTGTTGGAGTATGTTCTCCATCAAACCAGTCTGCTAAGTGCTATGCTGATTCACACAAGCAAAAGAAAGGAAAACATGTCCAAACTGCGGCTGTGAATACTAAACCTGTTGACAAAACAGGTTCTGGGTCCAAAGCTGATGGTAAAAGGCTTGATAATCCTTTTGATGCTAAACATTTTGAAAATAAGTTTTCAAAAGTTAAGCAGCCTGCTTTCAACAAGGGCAAGTCTCATGTTGAAGGCAAACCTGCTATGTTTTCTAATAAGTTTTCTAATCATAGCAATAAACTGGTGTCAAATGAAAATAAGTCTTTCAAAGCCAGAAAAAGTGATTATGCTGATAGGCAGCATAAATCACATCTCAGTAGGGGCAAAGGCAAAGTCATTGCTCAGCCTGAGAAACTTGGGAATAAGTTTCCCAAACCAGTGGAAGTTCAAAAGCCAATTAAGCTTCCTGTCTTTGACATTTGTCCTCCTAAAAAGAGGAAAGAAGAGATAGACAAAGCTGTGGGTATTGAACCCTCCACTCAAGCTGTTGATTCATCAAATAGTAATAAGTTTGCTAAACCTGCTAATAGAATCAACAAAAATAACTCAGAATGTGTTTCTGAAAGTTCTTCTTCCAAAAATTCCTAAAAAGAGAAAATGTTATAAACGTGGTAAGAAGACACATCTGGCCAAGGACTGTCCTGAATCTGAGGACATGAGGCCTGTTGACTCTGATGGGTCTCTCACAGCTGTTACAAGCAGTGTTGGAAACATTTCAGTCAAGGAAAGTGGTATCCAAGCTGATACCATTCAAATAGGGAATATTAGTGTGGATATTATAAGTCCATCAACAAATATTGATGAAGTGGGAGAACTCATCTCTGTGACGAGTTCCCCTAAAAATGACTAATATTTCTCTTATCACTCTGCAGGAAAAACAACTTTCCCAGGTTTGGTACTTGGACAGTGGCTGCTCAGGGCACATGACAGGTTGTAAAGAATTGCTGAGTGATCTCAGGCCTGAAAAAGGGCCAAAAGTCACATTTGGTGACAATGTACATGGATCCACTGAGGGATATGGAACTCTTAAAGCTGGTGCTGCAGTGTTCAAAAGAGTAGCCTATGTGGTTGGGCTAAAACATAACCTTGTTAGCATAAGCCAACTGTGTGATGCTGGCTATAAAGTTAACTTTGATTAGCACCTGGGTTATATATTGGATCCCCAAGGCAAAGTTGTGCTATGTGCTCAACGAAAGAAAGGTGTATATGTTGTGGACATGCAATCTGCTGATCCCACAACTGAAACCTGTTTTCTCACAAAAACAAATGCAGACTTAAACTGGTTATGGCATAAAAGGCTGTCACATCTAAACTTCAAGAGCATCAACAAACTCTGTAAGAAAGAGTTGGTGACAGGTTTGCCTTCTATGACCTTTGTTAAAGATAAGCTCTGCACAGCTTGTGAGAAAGGCAAGCAGAGAAAATCATCATTTAAATCCAAACATAACTTCTCTATTGATACTCCTCTCTTCTTAATCCATATGGACTTGTTTGGACCTGTTAATGTCCCAAGTATAGGAGGAAGAAGATACACTTTAGTAATGGTTGATGAGTTCTCCAGGTACACATGGGTTATCTTCTTGAAGAATAAAGGAGAGGCTGCTAGAGAAATTATTGGATTTGTGAAAAAGATGGAAATGCTGAACTCTGCCCAAGTAAAGCAGCTTAGAAGTGATCATGGTACTGAATTCAGAAACAGTACTCTTGAAGACTTCTGTGAAGAGAAAGGAATTACTCAAAACTTTTCAGCTGTAAGAACTCCACAACAAAATGGAGTTGCTGAAAGGAGAAATAGTACTCTCATTGAAGCTGCTAGAACCATGCTGTGTGCATCAGGTTTACCTTCATCATTCTGGGCTGAAGCTGTTAACACTGTCTGCTTCACCCAAAACAGATCCTTAGTGGTGAAAAGGTTCAACAAAACTCCTTATGAGCTGATCAAAGGGAGGAAACCAAATGTCAGCTACTTCCATGTATTTGGTTGTCCCTGCTTCATTTTGAATTAAAGGGATCAACTGGCAAAGTTTGAACCAAAAGCTGATGAAGGTGTGTTTGTTGGCTACTCTGCTATCTCTAAAGCCTACAGAGTGTACAACAACAAAAGAAAGGTGATAGATGAATCTATCAATGTCACCTTTGAAGAGTCCAAGAATGCTACCACCAAAGTTGTTCCTGAATCAGTATCAGGAGAATTAAACTTTGATGATCTAATGAATTCAAACAATGAAGAGGACTCAAAAGCTTCCACAACACCCAGTGTGGAACCTGTTAATCATGATGGGCATGATGATGATTATGTCAATACATCCTGTGTGAATAAGTGTACTGACTTAATTACAACTGTATATCCTGAACCTATCAATGCTGATTTTCCTAGTTCTACTGCTGATATGTTCAACAGCGGTCAGACATGTTCAACAAATGAACAGGCTCAAGACAACAGTGTGTCTGAAAATCTTGAGAACTGTTCAACAGGACCTGCTGAAGATGTTAACAACTCAGGTGAATCATCATTGAAAAATGATCCTAAGTGGATCAGGTGTCACCCCAATGTTCAAATAATTGGTGACATCAACAAAGGGGTACAAACACGGTGGGATAGCTTAGGGAACTTTTGTATGTTCTCTAGTTTTGTTTCACTGATGGAGCCAAAGAAGGTGGATGAAGTACTAAAAGATGCCAATTGGATCACTGCCATGCAAGAAGAGCTCAATCAGTTTGAGAGAAACAAAGTATGGAAGCTGGTCCCTGCTCCTAAAGGTAAAACCATAATTGGCACTAAATGGGTTTTCAGGAATAAAATGGATGAGCAAGGTCATGTCATTAGAAATAAGGCAAGACTGGTTGCTCAGGGCTACAGACAGGAGGAAGGAATTGATTATGATGAAACATTTGCTCATGTGGCTAGGCTAGAAGCAATTCGTTTGTATCTAGCCTACACTGCTCATAAGAGCATTAAGGTATTTCAAATGGATGTAAAGAGTGCATTTTTGAATGGGAAGCTGCAAGAGGAAGTTTATGTCAAGCAGCCTCCAGGTTTTGAAAATGAACAACATCCAGGTTTTGTCTATAAGTTGGACAAAGCTCTCTATAGTCTCAAACAAGCACCTAGAGCCTGGTATGACACTCTTACTGAGTTTCTTATGAGCAATGGGTATTCAAGAGGTAAAGTGGATACCACACTATTCATAAAGAAGGTGAAGTCTGATATTATGCTTGTTCAAATTTATGTGGATGACATAATATTTGGTTCTACAAATGAGCAGCTGTGCAAGAATTTTTCATTACTCATGAAATCTAAATATGAAATGAGTATGATGGGAGAACTTACTTTCTTTTTAGGACTACAGGTTAAGCAAACCTCAACTGGAATTTTTATAAATCAAAGAAAGTATACTTTGGATCTTTTGAAAAAGTTTAAATTTGATCAAAGTTCTCCTATTAATACCCCAATGGCAACCAATGTAAAATTGGATGCTGATACCAGTGGCAAAGCTGTTTTAGTAACAGCTTACAGACGTATGATTGGGAGCTTGCTATACTTAACTGCTAGTAGACCTGATATTATGTTTGCTACCTGTTTGTGTGCTAGGTTCCAAGCTGAACCAAAGGAATCTCATCTGGCTGCTGTTAAAAGAATCTTCAGATACCTGAAGGGTACACCAGGTTTAGGTCTTTGGTATCCCAAAGACTCCAGCCTTGAACTAATAGGTTATTCAGATTCTGATTTTGCAGGTTGCAGGCTAGATAGGAAAAGCACAACAGGTGGATGTCAACTTCTTGGTGGTTAGTTGATAAGTTGGTGCAGCAAGAAGCAGAACTCTGTGTCTACTTCTACTGCTGAAGCTGAGTACATTGCTGCTGGAAGCTGCTGTGGGCAGATTCTGTGGATGCAGCATCAGCTTGAAGATTATGGGCTTGTATATAGGAAAATTCCTATTCTGTGTGATAACACAAGTGCCATAGCCATTTCCAACAATCTAGTTTTTCATTCAAGAACAAAGCATATTGAAGTCAAACATCACTTCATCAGGGATCACATCCAGAAAGGTAATGTGGAGGTAAGTTTTATTTCCACAAATGAACAGCTTGCAGACATTTCCAAACCTCTGGATGAAACAAGGTTTAATTACCTTGTCAGCAAGCTGGGCATGTTAAACAAAAGTGACTAAGTGTCCTCATAGGTCTAAAAACTGTGTATATCTCATACTGATCAAGTCTCTCAGAACAGCTTAGACAGAACAGGCTCTACGTGTTATGTACTTAGCCATTTTTCTGAAATCCTTGATCAGCTTGAACATACAGCAGGCTGAACACAAACAGTTTATTCGTCCAGCCTGATCTGCTGGTCCATTCTTCACTCTCATTCCCTCACACTGACCTACAAGATATTATCTTGTAACCTGCTCAACTATTGGACACAACCTGTTCCTACATAGTTGGACAGGCTGAGGGAACAGCTTGAAGAATGAACAGCTTGTGATGACTCTGCTTTTCACAGGTTTGACCAACAGCTTAGACCAACAGTTTTAATTACCTTTCTTCAAAATTAAGTTACTTAATTTCTGTTTTTATTTAACTTAATTACTGCGGATAATGTGGGTTACGTGTGTTAGTGATTAAAAAGGGCTCAAGTGATCTGACAAACGGTCTGACATGGACAACCGTTCTGTTTTCCGTTAACGACTTTTTCAAATCAAACCGCCCAAATGTTTCTCTCTCATACCCTCTCACATTTAAATCCTATAAATACCTGATACTGTTTCATCTTCGTCTTCCTCACTACTATCATCTGCTCTCTAAGAACCCTAAATATTCGACTAAGTGTCTTCTGCTGATCCATACCTCAAAACTTCCCAAATGGCTCACAGACCTAATCCCCTTCTCCCAGTGTTCGTTGGTGATGATGTTGTCAAACACTCATCAGTCACCACAATGCTAACCCTTAAACCCACAAACTACATTGCCAACCTTACAATCCCCAAGAACTATGTGGGGAAAGGTTATGATCAAATGGTGGAGTTTTTGACAGTTCATCCGTTGAACTATGCTATGACTGCCACTCCTGGTGTCCTGTACCAGGAGATGGTGTATGAGTTCTTGTACACTTGTGCCTACAACCCCAACACCAAAGTCATCAAAGGGACTATTCTCAATGGCTCTCAGACCATTGAGATTACTGCTGATCTTCTCAGGGAGGTTCTTCATCTGCCCATTGCTGAATCATATGACATGCCCCAGCCTGAAAATGAGCAAATGGGAAATTTGCTACGCTTCTGTGGTGTAGCAGAACCCAAAATTGGAGCAACATTGTATAGGAAGGAATTGTCTCCTACCTACAGCTTTTTGTTTGCCTCAGTGATGATGAGCTTTAGCAGCAAAGTTGGTTCATTTGACCAACTGAGTCGTGATGAAGTCCCAATAGTCCTACAGCTGGTGGATGGGACTACAATTGATATGGCTAAATGGATATTTCTGAACATGAGGAACCTGGTGCTGTCCGTTATCCTAGGTTTCTAAGCCTCATATTTAGACACATTTGTGGTGAGCATCTGTATAATTCTCAGCCTTTACTTCATACTGCTGCATTCCTTGTAATAGGGAATAGAGTTTTCTACACTACTGTACTTCCAAATGAGCCTCCTCTGTCCACACCTATGAGGAGATTGTTAGGACTGGTGGAAGGACCCTCTGCTGTGAGGGTGGATCCAGAAGCTGCTGCTCCCAAGAGAAAATCCAAAGCCAGGTCCAAACTTGTTAAGAGGACCCTGGAAATCACTGAAGCTGAGCCTGTGCAAAAGAAGGCTAAACAGCTCAGTCTAAACTGCACAGCTGCAAAAGAAGAAGAAGAAGAAGAAGAAGAGGAAAGTCCTGAACCTGCTGTCACTATAGCAGCTAAAGGAAAAGAAAAAGCAGCAACTGATCCCCAGCAACTGAAAGCAGCGGAGATTAAATTCCACAAAGCCAGGGCAAAGGAAATGGGTCTTCCCATGGATAAATATTTTGAGTTCAGAGATGAACAGCTTCAAGCCCTGGAAGTTCTAAGGAAAGAAGAAGAATCTGCTAAAGCTGCTAAATCTTTTGCACTTCAAGAGGCAAAGAAAGTCAAAATGTCCACTCTGAATGTGCAAAAGAAACTATGATGATTGAACAAGGAGATTATGCTGTGGAAATCAAAGGAGTTAACCACAGCCTGCCCAAAGGAGTAGATTTTGAAGATGGCAAAGTGATTGAAGAGCCTGTGTTAGGGGCATTTTTTGTAGATCCTCTATCCCAGAAGAAATGTTTTCAAAGAGCTTCAGACCTGCACAAAGTTGGTCTTAAGCAGCTTGCACCCTTCAGAATTGCCAACTCCTTCAGGCAGTCCAGCAAATGGAGAGCAGCCATCTGGGATGTGCTGAGAGATTTGTATGACAGAGGTGAGCTTCAAGATCCAAACTTCATGTTTCTCAGAGTTGAAATTCAAGATCTGGAAGAAACAAGGGAGGAACTTGAAAGAATGTTTGAAGAAGGACTACCACCTCCAGTACAGTGATGCCCATCTACCAATCAGGATAGGTGAAGAATGGAAGCTGTCCATCAGTTAGACAGGCTTATCATTTTCTGCTCCCAACAAAAACAGTCCAATGTACATTAGTTGTACTCTATTTTACATATGTTGTAATTTTCTTTTACATTTGTTGTAATATAGATCAGTACATCAGTTGTACTTTTGTAAGAACATGTGTTGTTCCAATGTAATCAAAAATCAGTGTATATATAAACTGATCTTTCACTTTATGTTGATGTTGTAATTTTATTTCGACAAATGTACTGTAAAAATATATAGTGACTTTTGATAAGGCCAGCTTAGACTGGTTATTGCAAACAGGGGGAGATTGTTAGGCACAAAAAGGCCTCAGTCAAACCTGTTCTGCATTGAAGGGGGAGATTCTTAATCAAACCTGATGATACTCTTGAAGGTTGAATTTAAGGCCTGTTATATGCCTTATTGAAACCTGAAAGTAATTTGCAATATCAGCCTTAAGCTGTTCTATGTGTTGCATGTGTTGCAACAAAGGCAGTTTGCCCAAGCTGTTCAGTCTGCTGAACAGGCTGGACATAAACTGTCTACGCTGCTCTACACTGGTGAGCAGCTTGGGCAGTTTACAAGTGTTCTGTTCTTTGTGAACAGAACCTGTTCTTTGTGAACAGGCTAAACACTTTATGGAATGTGTTTCCAAGTCCTCATGTATTGTTTTTGACTGCAAGATCAGTTTACAAAGTCGAAGACAAAGTGGAAATCAGAACTGCTCAGCCTGCCCAAGCTGTTCTGCTACATGAAGACAAAAGGTTATTTGAAAAAGGGTGACAGACCTTTTTCTTATATCAAAATAGGCCTTTACAAGGAAGAAAAACACAAAGTTGACATTCCTTATTTGGTTAAAGGCAATGCAACAGTAGACAAAGTGAAAAGACAAAAGTTCTACCCATATGAAGACAAGTCTGCTTTTCAGAAAAAGTGCAGAAAAGGTTATGTTGTCTTTTCAACAAGACTTTACCTTTTTCATTCCGTCCAATGAAGAAGCTTCTCTTAGATCCTCTGAGTGAGTATAAAAGGAATCTTCCAAGGATTGAAAGATTAAGCCAAAAAGATAAGTGCTGAAAAAAAGAGTGAACGTGCATTCAAAGTGTGTCTTTCATGCATGCAAGTCTGCTTGAATAAAACAGTGCTCAGTGTCTAAGCTGTTCTTATTCAAGCTGTTCCTCAAAGTCTTGTAAACACAGTGAGTGATTCTTAGTGAGTGTATTCATTGTAATTAGTTTAAGTTAGTCTTAGACTAGTTGGACATACTGTTGTATCTGTCATCTCAGCTTGAACCTTTCCGCATTCAAGCTTGTTTGTAATTAACATTTGTTAATAAAACATACAAACATTGAGAAAATTGGTTGTAGTTTTTGAAGAGCTGTGTTCACCCCCCCTCTACAGCTTAAAGTTATACTCTTGGGATATCTTTTGGGACCTACAACTGGTATCAGAGCAGGCTAGAGTGTGTGTCATTCTAGATCTCTCATTCTCCCAAAATTTCCATGGACAACAGTGCTGCAAATTCCTCATACTATAACAATGGCTCAATGGGCAAACCTCCAAAGTTCAATCATCAGAACTTTTCTGGTTGGAAATGCAGAATGATGCTTTACCTAGAGAATCTGGATGTACAACTACCAGAAATTGTAATGGAGGGTCCCTATGTGCCAACCTCTGTTACAACAATAACTCCTGCTGTTGAAGGAGCTGCTCCTGAGATCAGAACATTTGAGAAAGCAAAATCTCAATGGTCTGATGAAGACAAAAGATTGGTGGCTCTTGATGCAAAGGCCAGAAACAATCTGGTCATCTCTCTACCTGATGATGTGTTCAAACAGGTTGAGAAGATGAGGACTGCCAAGGAGATGTGGGATACTTTGTGTACCGTCTATGATGGACCCACAATCACACTGGATAACAGGATAAACAATCTTGTTAGACAATATGAACTCTTCTTTGCAAAACCAAAACAGACTCTCACAGAAACCTACACCAGGTTTACTGCTCTTGTGAATGATCTCAAAGCTGTTGGGATCACTAAGGACAGCCTTACCTTGGTAAACAAGTTTTTGGACATCCTACCTGAAGAATGGAACTACTTTTCAACAATCTTAAGAAATTCAGGTACCATCAGAAGTATGGATCTTGTCAATTTGTTTGGATCTTTACTAAATGATGAACAGTCAAGGCAACAAAAGAGAAATGCCTTGGAGATGTCTAAAAGAGGTACAACCTTTGTGGCTAATGTGAGACAGCCTGTGAATCAGGTGAGTGATGTGTTCACTCAACCTGATCAACATGATGATGATAAGGAGGAGGAGTCAGATGAGGAAGATAATGCAGATCTTGCTGAACAAGATGATGAACAAATGATAGCTATGCTTGTCAAAAGGTTCAACAAGAAATGGTTTGGAAGAAACATGCTGCAAGGAAGTTCAGGTGCTGGCAAAAAGAAGGCATTTGATAAATCCAAGGCTGAGTGCTTCAAATGTGGCAAAACTGGCCATATAGCTGCTGACTGTGTGTCAAAAGCTGTTAGTCAGTCATTCAAACCATACAAGGCAAACAAGGATGATGGTTATAGGGTTAAGTATCTTATGGCCATCGCTAAGCTGAGGAAGTTGGAAAACTCAGTGGGTTCCAACCGCCAAAAGGGACTCATGGCAGAGACTTGTGACTGGGAGGAATCTGATTCATCATCTGATGAAGAAGACAATCAATGTCTGATGGCCAACACTGATGTCCCATCAACAAGCAGTTTCAAACAGGATCTGGCTGAAGCTGAAGCTTTCAGCAGCTTGGAGAACTGGAATCCTACAATGATGTATAAGGTACAAAATTTTATGGCTTACAGTTCAGAAGAAAAAGTTAAAATGTTTGAATATATGCTAGTTGATTTGAAAGCTGCTGTTGAGAAGCATGATGCTTTATTATCTGAAATCTCTAAGCTTAAAACTGATCTTAAAACAAAGTCCAGTAAACTAGACAGTGTCCATAAGTTGGAAACTGAGCTTGATGAATTAAAACACATCAACTCTATTTTACTGGAAGAAAAGAGAGAAACAGATATAAAGCATGCTAAGCTTCAAAAGATAGTTGACTCTTGGTGCCAATCTGCACAAAAAGTCAGCCATTGTAAAAGTCAACAGATCCCTGCACAAATTCAAGCCTATCTTGGAGGGGATCTTGACACAGCAGCTTCCATTGTTGAGATTAATAATCTGAAAGAAGATTTATCCACTCTTGGTGAGCTTCCAAGCACTTTTATTCAAAAAGTGAATGGTAAACTAATCTCAACAAACAGGTTTATCAGGCCTCAAAATACTGACAGCTCGTGTGAACCTAGCTCAAAAGCTGGTGTTGGAGTATGTTCTCCATCAAACCAGTCTGCTAAGTGCTATGCTGATTCACACAAGCAAAAGAAAGGAAAACATGTCCAAACTGCGGCTGTGAATACTAAACCTGTTGACAAAACAGGTTCTGGGTCCAAAGCTGATGGTAAAAGGCTTGATAATCCTTTTGATGCTAAACATTTTGAAAATAAGTTTTCAAAAGTTAAGCAGCCTGCTTTCAACAAGGGCAAGTCTCATGTTGAAGGCAAACCTGCTATGTTTTCTAATAAGTTTTCTAATCATAGCAATAAACTGGTGTCAAATGAAAATAAGTCTTTCAAAGCCAGAAAAAGTGATTATGCTGATAGGCAGCATAAATCACATCTCAGTAGGGGCAAAGGCAAAGTCATTGCTCAGCCTGAGAAACTTGGGAATAAGTTTCCCAAACCAGTGGAAGTTCAAAAGCCAATTAAGCTTCCTGTCTTTGACATTTGTCCTCCTAAAAAGAGGAAAGAAGAGACAGACAAAGTTGTGGGTATTGAACCCTCCACTCAAGCTGTTGATTCATCAAATAGTAATAAGTTTGCTAAACCTGCTAATAGAATCAACCAAAATAACTCAGAATGTGTTTCTGAAAGTTCTTCTTCCAAAAATCCTAAAAAGAGAAAATGTTATAAACGTGGTAAGAAGACACATCTGGCCAAGGACTATCCTGAATCTGAGGACATGAGGCCTGTTGACTCTGATGGGTCTCTCACAGCTGTTACAAGCAGTGTTGGAAACATTTCAGTCAAGGAAAGTGGTATCCAAGCTGATACCATTCAAATAGGGAATATTAGTGTGGATATTATAAGTCCATCAACAAATGTTGATGAAGTGGGAGAACTCATCTCTGTGATGAGTTCCCCTAAAAATGACTAATATTTCTCTTATCACTCTGCAGGAAAAACAACTTTCCCAGGTTTGGTACTTGGACAGTGGCTGCTCAGGGCACATGACAGGTTGTAAAGAATTGCTGAGTGATCTCAGGCCTGAAAAAGGGCCAAAAGTCACATTTGGTGACAATGTACATGGATCCACTGAGGGATATGGAACTCTTAAAGCTGGTGCTGCAATGTTCAAAAGAGTAGCCTATGTGGTTGGGCTAAAACATAACCTTGTTAGCATAACCCAACTGTGTGATGCTGGCTATAAAGTTAACTTTGATGAGCACATGGGTTACATATTGGATCCCCAAGGCAAAGTTGTGCTATGTGCTCAATGAAAGAAAGGTGTATATGTTGTGGACATGCAATCTGCTGATCCCACAACTGAAACCTATTTTCTCACAAAAACAAATGCAGACTTAAACTGGTTATGGCATAAAAGGCTGTCACATCTGAACTTCAAGAGCATCAACAAACTCTGTAAGAAAGAGTTGGTGACAGGTTTGCCTTCTATGACCTTTGTTAAAGATAAGCTATGCACAGCTTGTGAGAAAGGCAAGCAGAGAAAATCATCATTTAAATCCAAACATAACTTCTCTATTGATACTCCTCTCTTCTTAATCCATATGGACTTGTTTGGACCTGTTAATGTCCCAAGTATAGGAGGAAGAAGATACACTTTAGTAATGGTTGATGAGTTCTCCAGGTACACATGGGTTATCTTCTTGAAGAATAAAGGAGAGGCTGCTAGAGAAATTATTGGATTTGTGAAAAAGATGGAAATGCTGAACTCTGCCCAAGTAAAGCAGCTTAGAAGTGATCATGGTACTGAATTCAGAAACAGTACTCTTGAAGACTTCTGTGAAGAGAAAGGAATTACTCAAAACTTTTCAGCTGTAAGAACTCCACAACAAAATGGAGTTGCTGAAAGGAGAAATAGAACTCTCATTGAAGCTGCAAGAAGAAGTTTATGTCAAGCAGCCTCCAGGTTTTGAAAATGAACAACATCCAGGTTTTGTCTATAAGTTGGACAAAGCTCTCTATGGTCTCAAACAAGCACCTAGAGCCTGGTATGACACTCTTACTGAGTTTCTTATGAGCAATGGGTATTCAAGAGGTAAAGTGGATACCACACTATTCATAAAGAAGGTGAAGTCTGATATTATGCTTGTTCAAATTTATGTGGATGACATAATATTTGGTTCTACTAATGAGCAGCTGTGTAAGAGTTTTTCATTACTCATGAAAACTAAATATGAAATGAGTATGATGGGAGAACTTACTTTCTTTTTAGGACTACTGGTTAAGCAAACCTCAACTGTAGAGGGGGGGTGAATACAGCACTTCAAAAACTAGAATCAATTTTCTCAATGTTTGTATGTTTTATTAACAAATGTTAATTACAAATAAGTTTGAATGTGGAAAGGTTCAAGCTGAGATGACAGATACAACAGTATGTCCAACTAGTCTAAGACTAACTTAAACTAATTACAATGAATACACTCACTAAGAATCACTCACTGTGTTTACAAGACTTTGAGGAACAGCTTGAATAAGAACAGCTTAGACACTGAGCACTGTTTTATTCAAGCAGACTTGCATGCATGAAAGACACACTTTGAATGCACGTTCACTCTTGTTTTCAGCACTTAGATGCAGAACAGGTTTGACTGAGGCCTTTTTGAGCCTAACAATCTCCCCCTATTTGCAATAACCAGTCTAAGCTGGCTTTATCAAAAGTCACTATATATTTTTACAGTACATTTGTTGAAATAAAATTACAACATCAACATAAAGTAAAAGATCAGTTTATATATATACTGATTTTTGATTTCAATAGAACAACACATGTTCTTACAAAAGTACAACTAATGTACTGATGTATATTACAACTAATGTAAAGGAAAATTACAACATATGTAAAATAAAGTACAACTAATGTACATTGGACTGTTTTTGTTGGGAGCAGAAAATGGTAAGCCTGTCCAACTGATGGACAGCTTCCATTCTTCACCTACCCTGATTGGTAGATGGACATCACTGTACTGGAGGTGGCAGTCCTTCTTCAAACATTCTTTCAAGTTCCTCCCTTGTTTCTTCCAGCTCTTGAATTCCAACTCTAAGAAACATGAAGTTTGGATCTTGAAGCTCACCTCTGTCATACAAATCTCTCAGCACATCCTAGATGGCTGCTCTCCATTTGCTGGACTGCCTGAAGGAGTTGGCAATTCTGAAGGCTGCAAGCTGCTTAAGACCAACTTTGTGCAGGTCTGAAGCTCTTTGAAAACATTTCTTCTGAGATAGAGGATCTACAAAAAATGCCCCTAACTCAGGCTCTTCGATTACTTTGCCATCTTCAAAATCTACTCCTTTGGGCAGGCTGTGGTTAACTCCTTTGATTTCCACAGCATAATCTCCTTGTTCAATCATCATAAGGAGTTCTTCCAGCACTGTGTCTCTCCTTGTTCTTTTGGCCTTTATCTTGGGATATGTCACAGAGACACCCTCACTTATATCAGTTGAGATCAGGCCAAGATCTTTTACTCTCTCCATTAACTTCTTTACATATGCCCTGATAGTCTTAGCCGTTTCTGACTTTGACTGGCTTAGGGCAACTACTAGTTCCACCCATTCTCTGTACCTCATTTGGGCAACATCAGTGTGATCATAAGATTCCAGCTCAGGGCCTGTTGAACCCATCCTGGAAATTTGCTGTTTCCACTGTTTGCCTTTTCTTGAAATGGGAACAGCTTTGACAATTGGTTCTTTAGCAAGTCTTCGGTCAGCAACATCATGAAACTTCTTCCTTGCCAGATTGTCGAAATGGAATTGGGTTCTAGCAGAGGGCACTTGAGTTTTGGTCACTGAGACCAAAGTACCCTTTTCTTTTTCTGCTTCATTTTCTTCTGCTGATCCCTTAGCAGCTTCCATTAGTTTCTTTTACACATTCAGAGTGGACATTTTGACTTTCTTTGCCTCTTGAAGTGCAAAAGATTTAGCAGCTTTGGCAGATTCTTCTTCTTTCCTTAGAGCTTCCAGGGCTTGAAGCTGTTCATCTCTGAACTCAAAATATTTATCCATGGGAAGACCCATTTCCTTTGCCCTGGCTTTGTGGAATTTAAGCTCCGCTGCTTTCAGTTGATGGGGATCAGTTGCTGCTTTTTCTTTTCCTTTAGCTGCTATAGTGACAGCAGCTTCAGGATTTTCCTCCTCCTCTTCTTCTTCTTCTTGTAAGATCAGATGCCTCCTTCTGCTGCTAGGCCTGTCTTCAGACATAAGTTCCTCCCCCTTAGACTTAGCAGGGATTGGAGTTTCAGCCTGAGTAGGCTGAGCAGCGTGGGAGGCACCCTCCATTGTATCTGTTGAAGCTCATGCTTGGTGACCAGTTTGTGCTGCAGGCACTGGTTTCTCCTTAGGAGAAGAAGTTTTCTCCCCCTTAGACTTAGTCTTCGAGGCAGATGACTTCTCCCCCTTTGAAGGAGATGTACTAGCACCTTCAACACCCGGTCTGCCTGAAGACACAAAGTCAGCAGGCTTGCCAGCAGTTTTGGCAGTAGGTCTGGGGCCAACAAGGCTGTTTACTAGGAATGCCAAGTTGTCCCTTACCTCTGCAAGCTGGGTAAGACAGGTTTGAAGAGAAGAGGATTGGGTATCAGCAAGGGAGGTCAGCTTAACAATATTTTCCCTATCAGAAGCTGTGAACAGCAAACTTTGAAGATGTGCAAGATGTAATTCGAGAGAATCTTGTACATCAGCAAGGTTTGATGTCACAGAATTAGATAGGGAGCCAATAAGTGTGTTCAAGCTGGCCAAAGTATTAGGAAGAGAGGTGGTGCAAGAAGTGAGAACAGAGGACAGCTGTTGAGAAATGGCTGTCATGGAGGACACAGAGTCCTGTTGCATTGAAAGAATAGAAGAGAGGGAGGTGGACACATTTTGCAGCTGTGCAGTGAGTGCAAGCAGCTGTGCAGAATTATCTGTTTGTGGAGTGGCAGGGAAGGAATCTTTGAACAAATCAAAGAATCCCCGAAGCTGTTCAGACACAGAGTCTGAAATAAGGGACGGTAGAGAGGTCATGGTAGTTTCCAAAGAACCAACTTTGTTGGTCAGCAGAGAAAGCTGATCCTTAAAAGGCAGGTCTTTGGGAGATGGAGGTGTATGAGTGGATTGTTTAGATTGAGTGGATGGAGAAGATGATGATGAGGCTGGTGTAAGGGGATGTGAGGGAGAGGGAAGAGGAACATTTGATAGAAGCTCCATAGCTTGGGCAAAAGTGATGTGGCCCAGCTTGGAGGGGTCAAAGGGTCCCTCAGCAGCGGCTGAAACTGCTTCATCAAGAAGAGGAGTTGAGGTTGGGGGCCTCTCAGATGCTGCTTGTGTTGCAATACCCTCATGAAGACCAGTGGGTGTTCCCTCTGCAGTGCCTTGGTGTAAAAGCACCTCATCATGGGGAGATGGGATATGCATTTCAACATCAGCAGTGGTGAAACCTGCTGATGGAGTTTGCATAGGGACAACCTCACCAAAGGGATGGTATGATCCCTGAGGTTCATCAGCCTGAGTTGTTGGTCCCTCAGCAGCTGTTTGGTGTAGAACAGTTGTATCATGGGGAGCAGAAGTTTGAGGCTGAGCTGTTGATTGGTCTATATCAGCAGTGTAGGCACCTCGTGCAGACTCAGGGTGTGAGGAGATTTGAGTGGGGGACAGTATGGACACACTATGGAGTGGAGAGGACTCTTGTCTTTCAATATCTTCAGCCTCTTGGGAGGCTGGGATAGTTGATGTGGCTATCTCCATTTGTACAACTGGTTCCTGTTGGGAGGAACCAGAGGGTCTAGGCTGACCTTGGGTTGACTCAGGTTGGAGTGAAGCAGGCTCCAATTGGGCTGAACCTTCTCCCAAGATAGGAGAGGCAGCAGGGGTTGCTTCTCTTATAACTGAACCCTGTTGGGAGGGAACAGAGGAGCTAGTTGATTTGGATGATTTTCTTTTTCGGTGGTATAGGATGGATGAAGTGGGTGATTGAGGAGATGGGAGAGGATCTGTTTGGACAGGGGGTGAGACTGGGTCAGGAACAGGTGGGTTGGCCTGTTCCATAGTCTCAGGTGCCACAAAGGCACCAGCCACAGAGGCTTCAGGCTCAACAAATGAACCAGGGTGAGAAGCCTGCTCCCCCTCAGCCACAGAGGCTATGAGTACAGACTTAGACTGAGCTGTTTAGCCTTCTTTTGCACAAGCTCAGCTTCAGTGATTGCCAGGGTCCTCTTAACAAGTTTGGACCTGGCTTTGGATTTTCTTGTGGGAGCAGCAGCTTCTGGATCCACCCTCACAGCAGAGGGTCCTTCCACCAATCCTAACAACCTCCTCATTGGTGTGGACAGAGGAGGCTCATTTGGGAGTACAGGAGTATAGAAAACTCTATTCCCTATTACAGGAAATGCAGCAGTATGAAGTAATGGCTGAGAGTTGTACAGATACTCACCACAAATGTGTTTGAATATGAGGCTCAGAAACCTGGGATAACGGACAGCAGCTGGTCTTGGCTCTTGCTGCACCAGGTTCCTCATGTTCAGAAATATCCATTTAGCCATATCGAGGGTAGTCCCATCCACCAGCTGTAGGACTATTGGGACTTCATCACGACTCAGTTGGTCAAATGAGCCAACTTTGCTGCTAAAGCTCATCATCACTGAGGCAAACAAAAAACTGTAGGTAGGAGACAATTCCTTCCTATAAAATGTTGCTCCAATTTTGGGTTCTGCTACACCACAGAAGCGTAGCAAGTTTCCCATTTGCTCAATGGGCAGATGAAGAACCTCCCTGAGAAGATCAGCAGTAATCTCAATGGTCTGAGTCTCATTGAGAATAGTCCCTTTGATGACTTTGGTGTTGGGGTTGTAGGCACAAGTGTACCAGAACTCATACACCATCTCCTGGTACAGGACACCAGGAGTGGCAGTCATAGCATAGTTCAACGGATGAACTGTCAGAAACTCCACCATTTGACCATAACCTTTCCCCACATAGTTCTTGGGGATTGTAAGGTTGGCAATGTCGTTTGTGGGTTTATGGGTTAGCATTGTGGTGACTGATGAGTGTTTGACAACATCATCACCAACGAACACTGGGAGAAAGGGATTAGGTCTGTGAGCCATTTGGGAAGTGTTGAGGTATGGAGAAGCAGAAGACACTTAGTCGAATATTTAGAGTTCTTAGAGGGCAGATGATAGTAGTGAGGAAGACGAAGATGAAACAGTATCAGGTATTTATAGGATTTAAATGTGAGGGAGTATGAGAGAGAAACATTTGGGTGGTTTGATTTGAAAAAGTCGTTAACGGAAAACGGAACGGTTGTCCATATCAGACCGTTTGTCAGATCACTTGAGTCCTTTTTAATCACTAACACACGTAACCCACATTATCCGCAGTAATTAAGTTAAATAAAAACAGAAATTAAGTAACTTAAGTTTGAAGAAAGGTAATTAAAACTGTTGGTCTAAGCTGTTGGTCAAACCTGTGATAAGCAGAGTCATCACAAGCTGTTCATTCTTCAAGCTGTTCCCTCAGCCTGTCCAACTACGTAAGAACAGGTTGTGTCCAATAGTTGAGCAGGTTACAAGATAATATCTTGTAAGTCAGTGTGAGGGAATGAGAGTGAAGAATGGACCAGCAGATCAGGCTGGACGAATAAACTATTTTTGTTCAGCCTGCTGTATGTTCAAGCTGATCAAGGTTTTCAGAAAAATGGCTAAGTACATAACACGTAGAGCCTGTTCTGTCTAAGCTGTTCTGAGAGACTTGATCAGTGTGAGATATACACAGTTTTTAGACCTATAAGGACACTTAGTCACTTTTGTTTAACATGCCGAGCTTGCTGACAAGGTAATTAAACCTTGTTTCATCCAGAGGTTTGGTGAAAATGTCTGCAAGCTGTTCATTTGTGGAAATAAAACTTACCTCCACATTACCTTTCTGGATGTGATCCGTGATGAAATGATGTCTGACTTCAATATGCTTTGTTCTTGAATGAAAAACTGGATTGTTGGAGATGGCTATGGCACTTGTGTTATCGCACAGAATAGGAATTTCCCTATACACAAGCCCATAATCTTCAAGCTGATGCTGTATCCACAGAATCTGCCAACAGCAGCTTCCAGCAGCAATGTACTCAGCTTCAGCAGTAGAAGTAGACACTGAGTTCTGCTTCTTGTTGCACCAACTTATCAACTTGCCACCTAGAAGTTGACATCCACCTGTTGTGCTTTTCCTATCTAGCCTGCAGCCTGCAAAATCAGAATCTAAATAACCTGTTAGTTCAAGGCTGGAGTCTTTGGGATACCAAAGACCCAAACCTGGTGTACCCTTCAGGTGTACCCAAACCTGGTGTACCCTGCAGGTATCTGATATGACAAACGGTCTGACATGGACAACCGTTCTGTTTTCCGTTAACGACTTTTTCAAATCAAACCGCCCAAATGTTTCTCTCTCATACCCTCTCACATATAAATCCTATAAATACCTGATACTGTTTCATCTTCGTCTTCCTCACTACTATCATCTGCTCTCTAAGAACCCTAAATATTCGACTAAGTGTCTTCTGCTTATCCATACCTCAAACCTTCCCAAATGGCTCACAGACCTAATCCCCTTCTCCCAGTGTTCGTTGGTGATGATGTTGTCAAACACTCATCAGTCACCACAATGCTAACCCATAAACCCACAAACTACATTGCCAACCTTACATTCCCCAAGAACTATGTGGGGAAAGGTTATGATCAAATGGTGGAGTTTTTGACAGTTCATCCGTTGAACTATGCTATGACTGCCACTCCTGGTGCCCTGTACCAGGAGATGGTGTATGAGTTCTGGAACACTTGTGCCTACAACCCCAACACCAAAGTCATCAAAGGGACTATTCTCAATGGCTCTCAGACCATTGAGATTACTGCTGATCTTCTCAGGGAGGTTCTTCATCTGCCCATTGCTGAATCATATGACATGCCCCAGCCTGAAAATGAGCAAATGGGAAATTTGCTACGCTTCTGTGGTGTACCAGAACCCAAAATTGGAGCACCATTGTATAGGAAGGAATTGTCTCCTACCTACAGCTTTTTGTTTGCATCAGTGATGATGAGCTTTAGCAGCAAAGTTGGTTCATTTGACCAACTGAGTCGTGATGAAGTCCTAATAGTCCTACAGCTGGTGGATGGGACTACAATTGATATGGCTAAATAGATATTTCTGAACATGAGGAACCTGGTGCAGCAAGAGCCAAGACCAGCTGCTGTCTGTTATCCCAGGTTTCTGAGCCTCATATTCAGACACATTTGTGGTGAGCATCTGTACAACTCTCAGCCTTTACTTCATACTGCTGCATTCCTTGTAATAGGGAATAGAGTTTTCTACACTGCTGTACTTCCAAATGAGCCTCCTCTGTCCACACCTATGAGGAGATTGTTAGGACTGGTGGAAGGACCCTCTGCTGTGAGGGTGGATCCAGAAGCTGCTGCTCCCAAGAGAAAATCTAAAGCCAGGTCCAAACTTGTTAAGAGGACCCTGGAAATCATTGAAGCTGAGCCTGTGCAAAAGAAGGCTAAAACAGCTCAGTCTGAGTCTGTACTCTTAGCCTCTGTGGCTAAGGGGGAGCAGGCTTCTCACCCTGGTTCATTTGTTGAGCCTGAAGCCTCTGTGGCTGGTGCCTTTGTGACACCTGAGACTATGGAACATGCCAACCCACCTGTTCCTGACCCAGTCTCACCCCCTGTCCAAACAGATCCTCTCCCATCTCCTCAATCACCCACTTCATCCATCCTATACCACCGAAAAAGAAAATCATCCAAATCTACCAGCTCCTCTGTTCCCTCTCAAAAGGGTTCAGTTGTAAGAGAAGCAACCCATGCTGCCTCTTCTATCTTGGGAGAAGGTTCAGCTCAATTGGAGCCTGCTTCACTCCAACATGAGTCTACCCAGAGTCAGCCTAGACCCTCTGGTTCCTCCCAACAGGAACCAGTTGTACAAACGGAGATAGCCACATCAACTATCCCAGCCTCCCATCAGGCTGAGGATATTGAAAGACAGGAGTCCTCTCCACTCCATACTGAGTCCACACTGTCCCCCACTCAAATCTCCCACTGAGTCTGCACGAGGTGCCCACGCTGCTGATATAGACCAATCAGCAGCTCAGCCTCAATCTTCTGCTCCCCATGATACAGCTGTTCTACACCAAACAGCTGCTGAGGGACCAACAACTCAGGCTGATGAACCTCAGGGATCATACCATCCCTTCGGTGAGGCTGTCCCTATGTAAACTCCATCAGCAGGTTTCACCACTGCTGATGTTGAAATGCATATCCCATCTCCCCATGATGAGGTGCTTTTACACCAAGGCACTGCAGAAGGATCACCCACTGGCCTTTATGAGGGTGCTGCAACACAAGCAGCATCTGAAAGGCCCCCATCTTCAACTCCTTTTCCAGATGAAGCAGCTTCAGCCGCTACTGAGGGACCCTTTGACCCCTCCAAGCTGGGCCACATCACTTTTGCCCAGGCTATGGAGCTTCTATCAAATGTTCCTCTTCCCTCTCCCTCACATCCCCATACACCAGCCTCATCATCATCTTCTCCATCCACTCAATCTAAACAATCCACTCATACACCTCCATCTCCCAAAGACCTGCCTTTGAAGGATCAGCTTTCTCTGCTGACCAACAAAGTTGGTTCTTTGGAAACTACCATGACCTCTCTACCCTCCCTTATTTCAGACTCTGTGTCTGAACAGCTTCAGGGATTCTTTGATTTGTTCAAAGATTCCTTCCCTGCCACTCCACAAACAGATAATTCTGCACAGCTGCTTGCACTCATTGCACAGCTGCAAAATGTGTCCACATCCCTCTCCTCTATTCTTTCAATGTAACAGGACTCTGTGTCCTCAATGACAGCTATTTCTCAACAGCTGTCCTCTCTTCTCACTTCTTGCAATACTTCTCTTCCTAATACTTTGGCCAGCTTGAACACACTTATTGGCTCCCTATCCAATTCTGTGTCATCAAACCTTGCTGATCTGCAAGATTCTCTCGAATTACATCTTGCACAGCTTCAGAGTTTGCTGTTCACAGCTTCTGATAGGCAGAATATTGTTAAGCTGACTTCCCTTGCTGATACCCAATCCTCTTCTCTTCAAACCTGTCTTACCCAGCTTGCAGAGGTAAGGGACAACTTGGCATTCTTAGTGAACAGCCTTGTTGGCCCCAGACCTACTGCCAAAACTACTGGCAAGCCTGCTGACTTTGTGTCTTCAGGCAGACCGGGTGTTGAAGGTGCTGGTACATCTCCTTCAAAGGGGGAGAAGTCATCTGCCTTGAAGACTAAGTCTAAGGGGGAGAAAACTTCTTCTCCTAAGTAGAAATCAGTGCCTGCAACACTCACTGGTCAACCAGCAGGAGCTTCAACAGGTACACTGGAGGGTGCCTCCCACGCTGCTCACCCTACTCAGGCTGAAACTCCAATCCCTGCTCAGTCTAAGGGGGAGGAACTTATGTCTGAGGACAGGCCAAGCAGCAGAAGGAGGCATCTGATCTTACAAGATGAAGAAGAAGAAGAAGAGGAAAGTCCTGAACCTGCTGTCACTATAGCAGCTAAAGGAAAAGAAAAAACAGCAACTGATCCCCAGCAACTGAAAGCAGCGGAGATTAAATTCCACAAAGCCAGGGCAAAGGAAATGGGTCTTCCCATGGATAAATATTTTGAGTTCAGAGATGAACAGCTTCAAGCCCTGGAAGCTCTAAGGAAAGAAGAAGAATCTGCCAAAGCTGCTAAATCTTTTGCACTTCAAGAGTGAACGTGCATTCAAAGTGTGTCTTTCATGCATGCAAGTCTGCTTGAATAAAACAGTGCTCAGTGTCTAAGCTGTTCTTATTCAAGCTGTTCCTCAAAGTCTTGTAAACACAGTGAGTGATTCTTAGTGAGTGTATTCATTGTAATTAGTTTAAGTTAGTCTTAGACTAGTTGGACATACTGTTGTATCTGTCATCTCAGCTTGAACCTTTCCGCATTCAAGCTTGTTTGTAATTAACATTTGTTAATAAAACATACAAACATTGAGAAAATTGGTTGTAGTTTTTGAAGAGCTGTATTCACCCCCCCTCTACAGCTTACAGCTATACTCTTGGGATATCTTTTGGGACCTACAGAATCAGATAAGTTTGAAAGTTGAGATTGAGCTGGGGAAGCCATTTGAAACCTGTGAAAAATAATAAAATGTTAGACACAATAGATAATCAAATGAACTTCTTCAAATAGAAAATTAAAATTTTTACTAGAAATTAGAAAAATATGTGGTACCCTGTTTAAAGCATCGGGATTCCAGACAATAATATTAAAATATTATTGTTAGGATTCCAAAGTCAATCGTTTAGAGTCCAATGTTAGGAAAACACATTTTTTAAAAATTTCTCGAAAAATGTGAAATTTTTCTAGAAAAATTTAGATTCCTCAACACTTAGAAAAATTTAAGAAATTTGAGAATGAAACTCGAATGAAACATGATGTTTCTCGGATGACTCATGATCCAACTCGAATTGCATGAGTATGAAACTCGAATGAATAAGAAGTTTCTCGAATGAAGTTATGGACCAACTCGGATGATATTGATGGATACTCGAATGACACAGAATACAACTCGAATGGACTTGTTGTTTTCTCGAATGAAATGGTTTATCGAGACTTTGATAGAAAAATTTTCTAAGTCCTTAAGCAGCTCAACTCGAATGAAATATGATAAGACTCGAATGATCTATGAGACCAACTCGAATTAAACATGATAGATTTCGAGTCTGCTATGTTATGGAGGGTAATTCCAGAATATTTCTAAGTCTTGCAAAATAACCAACTCGAATAACATAAACATTTTTCTCGAATCATGAAGTATTCAACTCGGATGAAACTAAAAGTTTCTCGAGTGAACCTTTAGTCAACTCGATTAAAGCCTTAAACATTCTCGAGTAGTGTTAATCGAGAAAATGCTTAAAAAGTTTCCTAAGTCCATAATCACTTATGATTTGAAAATTTCAATTCAAGGACTATTTTGCCCATCCAAAAGTTGAGTCCTACTTGAAAATTGATTTTAAACAACAATTGTTTACTGAACATTGTCCATAAACAACACTTTCATACAAAAAAAAAAATCCAATTTTCAGATTTATGAACTCGAAAAACTTTAACACTGAAAATTTCAAATTCGTGTTTGTGTGTTTGAAACTGAGACTTGAAATTTGATATTCAAGTTCATGATAGAAATTCGCATACAAACACACAATTAATTTCAGATTATGAAAACAAAACACTAAAACCCATTAACACATAAAGAACATATACGAACACAAAGACAAAGTATGAACTCGTAATATACAAACTGACAGTAAACAAATCAGATTAAACATAGTAAAATCACTTACAAAATATATGCTGAAATTAACAAAGCTTTATCAGAAATGGATTTCGATCAGAAGAAAGCTTGGGCAATCAGAGAAGAAAGTGAAAACTAGACGGTTTGGGAAAAAGGTTTTTGAATTTCAAATTTCAAATATATAGTCAAATTTTGAAATTTGAATTTTTAAATAACCGGCCCACTTTACAGATTTAAAGCCCATTTTCTCTTTTTCATTTTAAGCCCATTTATTTAAAAAAATCACACACAAACAAAATAACAACTACTAGAAAAAACATATAATGAACTAAAAATAAATTTGAACACAACAAAAAAATATATAACAAACCAAAAACAAAAATTTGTACTAAAAAAATAACACAAAAAAAATAAAAGATAACAAAACAGAAGTTGCTCCCCCTTTGTTTTTGCAGTTTAGCTCCCCATCAGATTAATATCTCTTTAAATGACAGCTTCCCCTACAAAAAAATCAGATAAAAATTTATCAAATTTTTAAGAATCAGATAAAAATATATTTATGCTCCCCCAGCACATGACAATCTGAATCTGTCATACTCTGAAAAATTTAAACTTTTAAATTCACATGAGATTAACATCAAATTAAATCAAAATAAAAAATGTAAATTTAATATTATAATTTGTAACTACCGATACCAATTGTTATTATTGTTAATTCAATCAAACAATCATAATAACACATTTTAGGAATAAGAATCAAAACTAATCGAATGATTAATATTGCCAAGAACGAATTACAGAGATGAGAATATTTCAATCGCACTGTAGCCCTAAATCTCCATTACAATTTCCGTGTCAATCCAAATTAGAATGTCAAAGCCGTTGACATTTACAAAAGACAATTTTCTATTTATATGAAAATACAACTATGCTATATTTACAAAAAGGGGTAAAGCCATACAATAGCAACCTACTTTTGAAAATGTATCGATATGGTACGTCTACTTTTTTATTTGTCTATATGGTACGTGTACTTTAATTTTCTGTATCGATATGGTCATTCTACATAATAGAGCCCGGTTTTTACATACGAAACATGGTTCTAATGGTATGAAAAACAGGGGTCTATTACAAATATGGTCATATCGGTATGAAAAATTGAAGTACATGTACCATATCGATATTTAAAAAAGTAGACGTACCATATTGATAAATTTTCAGAAGTAGATTACTATTGTATGGCTTTACCCCTTACAAAAACTACCCTAGACTTATTTATTTCATCAAGTTAAAATTGGTTCTAACACTATTATTTGTCAAAAACTCCGAGTGTGACACCCTTGCCACATTAAACCACAATTACATAACACCCAGGATTATACACCACAATTATTATTACATAATGATCTGAATGCTTAAACAAGTGCGGAAGCATTAAAATACAAAATAAAATAATACAACAGTTTAAAACACTCTACGGTGCTACAAGGTTCCAATACTAAATCTACATACTCAAACTTTATTACATTCATCCCAAACATATTACAACATTGTCCCATATCACAATTACCGATTAAGTAGTATCAAATCTTCCAAGTCTTCACAGACGTCCTAACTAGAAGGTCCGGCGGCAGATTTTTCCTTTCCTGTAAAAATAAAGCAACTGAGGGATAAGCGAATGCTTAGTGAATACACAGATTATGCATTTTATAAATCTTTATGAAGCCCCAAGAGTAACACCGATGACAAACATCGTATACCCTCTTCGTACACCAAGTACGGAACCAGAGCCGCAGCTCCTTCGAGCCCAAAGCTCGGCATAAAACATACCATCTGAGACAAACGTACGATCGGGGTTGACATACTGCCTACCAGAACCTCGGAGGGATCAGCTCCGGGTCATATAGCGCAGTAACATCGGAGTAATTGATGCGACCCACCGGTCCATCACTAGATGCACAACAAACGAACGGACATGCAACAAAAGTGAATGTGCATCAAGTTAGTAGAGTTCCAAATAACAATTGAAGCAACACGTCTCAGCAGGCAAAAGCTATCATAAAACAGATATAAACATGCGAAATCTACTGTACTCACAGTGGGTGCGTTATTAATCTTTAATCAATAATTATTTCTTCTCGGGATTTCAACCGGATCCACAAAGTACCCCACTGTGGGTTAAACAACACCACAAGGGACCTGTTACATTTTCATATGATAAACATATTATCATTACATGGTCTTTAACAAATTAACATTAATTTGTGCAAATAAAAGTATTTCAACATTCGGAACCGTCATCCGAAACTTACGTTTAAATCACATCATTTGAGGAGTTATGATTCCCAATTAACCCTCCTTTATTTGCCTTAATATAATACAAAAGATATCCCAAAAGTGTTATTACTTACCCATAAATTCGGGTCCTTTTAAACCCATCCGAATTACCCATGAATTGCTTAGAACTCGCCGAGTTCAATAGGGAACTCGCCGAGTTCAGGTCCGAATTACGGATCCTTGACTGAATTTCGGACCCATCCGAATTCGGGTCCATCCGAGTTCGGTTCTTAAATTGATTTCGGTCCTAACCAATTTCGAGTCTCATCCGAATTCGGATCCAACACTTATGAATTTTTGAAGATTTATTCAATTGTTCTTGAGAACTCGCCGAGTTCCCCCTGAACTCGCTGAGTTCCCCCTGAACTCGCCGAGTTCACATGCAGGTTTGCAAGTCGCAGCTACGGGTTTTTAAGTAAAAATTGCCAAAACTCAAATTTATCCACATGCAATCCATAGTAATGTTTTATTAACATATATTGATTGTTTATACATCATTTTCCCTATCATTAACACCCAAATCCGTCCAGATTGACCCAAAGTATGAACTTTTCTTCAAGAACACAAAAACTTACATATGTTAAGATTTCTAACCTTTTAGGACGAATTATCCAACGATTCTTGTTTCTGGAGCTTCAGTGATGCTCAATTGATGATTTCCAACTAATATTACATACATGCATCAACGATTTCTCAGATTAGAAATCCGAATTTTGAATATTAAAACCTCCAAATAAACCCCAAATTGAGATATAATGTTTCTTACCTTAATTTCTTTGAATTTTGTTTATAATCAGATGAAATCCACGAATTTCTTTCCTCAGATTCGAATTTCAGCAGAAATTTTAGAGAGAGAGATGGTGAGTTTCTTGTGAGTTCAAATGGTGAAATGAAAATGAAAGACACCAAAAGTCTTTTATTTCAAAGTTTCAGCTATTGACACTTTTAGCCCCTCAACTTATCCGGTTCCATTAAATACTGATTTTCATCATAATTGTCATCGTTACTACATTCATGAATCATCATACTCCATAATAATAAATTCAAAATTCCAAAGCTTCATAATTTCTCAAAATAGCAACCAACTTTCATAATCCTAATACATAATCATTTTCGTAATACAACTTAATTATAATTTATCCATCTAACTAAATCTGAATTACAATAATTAAATTCGTGGATGTTACACCGAGGCCATGAAAGCAGATTTAAAGATAATCAAAAAAGACAAACCACTCGTGAATTTTACTTTGTAATCTTCAATTCCTTCATCTTGCAAAAAATTTTCTAGATTATTCAACACATCCAGATTCTTTACCTCCCCCAATAATACCTCCGATGAGTTTTTGAAATTAATCGATTCCATACTCTCTGGAATATGAATCACATTGGATTTTTGCACGTTTACAGACTTTGAACATACCTCGTTAGCTGGTTTTGAGGAAGGATTACTTTTGAGTACCTCAACGAAAATTTTACCCCTTTCCCAATCTATTTTAGGAAGATTTGTCGTTCTGTTCCATGACTTCTTTTGTCTTTCATCTCCCACTCTGTTTTTCCGACTGTCGTATTTTGCCACATTTGCTTTAATAAATCTCCCGTTCAGTTGAATCTTGCATAATTTCTCCACTAATTGATCTGCATTTCCACTTTGACCATTCTTATAAACCCAAAAGTTCCCCCATCTTTATCTTTATTATTGGCTACATATGCTTCCACTAGCTTTCCCACACCTTTCGTTGCTTCCCATAAATCCTTACTATCAAGTTTGCTATATAAAAGGTTGAACTGGTTGACTGCTCCCAATATGATTTTCTTCCATATCTGGCATAGATTTTCTTGCTATCCAGATTTTTCTCTCCTTGCACCTTTTTGGCTCCCATTCAGTTTACTTTTACAAAATCCACATAAAAAACTTGATGTTACACTATTTTTATGATTACATATTTATGTAGTGTGCTTTTTTGTGTATATTTAAAAGTGTTTCAATTAGGTAATTGGGTTATCTGATGACCGGTAACATCACGTCACTCAACTACCTAATTGAAAGACTTTTAAAAGTTTGACTACCAAATGTGCACAAAAAAGTACACTACATAAATGTGTACAAAAAGAAAGTTTGACTAAGCATGGTAACCTGTTGTACCGGTCATCAGATCACTCAACTACTTAATTGAAACACTTTTCAAAGTTTGACTACCAAATGTGCAGAAACAAAAGTACACTACATAAATGTACACAAATTTAAAGGTATATAGTTGTTTGGTGTCATTATCTGTGAAGACCACCCCTTACGGGGCAGTAGTCACGAGTCTAGGTCCCACATCATGCAACACGATACCAATCATAACTAAGATAGAGTAATTAAGTTGCGGAATTATAAATTACAAGTACAAACATATTAAGATTAAGTTTAATACATATTACAGTTTTCAAATTAAACTTATAAAGGGTACCATCTAATCTAATACATTACATCATATCAAGTCTACCCAAAACCACCACAATTGTCATCTTCCAATCTGTACCGAAACGTTTGTTGAGTAGTGGTCTGTGAAAGCTTCAAAACTTGAATCTTGAATGACCTAAGAACTAGGTCCAACAGACTTCCCTTTATCTTTTCCTGTAAAAATGTAAAGTAGCAACTGTAAGCAATGCTTAGTGAGATTATAGATTTTCAGATTTCACACATTATCAAGCGGATCATGGGTCTAGCATGATATATCTTAACTGTCGCTACAGCCACTCATGATTGAGACATAGTAGTCATAGAGTCGGATGATGTTCAAGCCACGCTCATGCTTAAATCGTGGGGATCAGCCACATACTGGGCTAGCTACCAGTAAATCAACATGGCGGAACATCGGAGGGTCATTACCAAGTTCAATAGAATTGGTGAAATAGCATGGTCTAGAACAATAGACCGAGAAGGCTAATCAAGCTGAACCAATAAGTCAAATGTCTGAGCAATAATGAAAGCTTAAGTCATCAAAGTCATGAAAGCAATAAATCTCATAGCAGTATCTGAAATGAACTGTAATGCAATGTCATGTGAAATGATAATCAAATAGCTATCATGATACACTGGGCATCGCCGAACCATAGTGAGCACAGGTCTCAATTCAGCTGATCATATATGAATGTCAAGTAATCTATCATCAACAATATGTCTCAACCGGAAATCTCGCATGAAATGCTAAATATCTATAACTCACAGTTTCTGGTGTCTTTATCAAGCAGATTTATAATCCACCACCTAAGTTATCTCGGGATTTATCTTTAAATCTTTTGTCAATCTGATCTCTGTCAATTCTTTTTAATTGAGTGATCCACTTTCAATATCTTTAATTCTTTAAATCTATGTTCAAGATTTAACTGAACCTGTCCAGAATCATATCATATCAATCATTAGCTTTTAGCTTTTAAAGTTTTTATTTTTATCTGATTCTGATAACTGATAATTCATTAATCATTTTGCATTTTCTTTAACTCTTTGTAATCTTAATGAGATATAAATATTAACATATCTCGTATTACTTTAATCAATCTTTCCTCATAATCTATGGATATTATAATTATAAAATATCATTTATTTATGATTTAAAGTATTCAAAATAAAATATTCAAATTCGGATCCCTCCCCCAAGGGTCGGATCACCAGTTTCGGACCATCCGGATTCGTTGTCCGGATTCGGACTAATCCGGATCAGTCATCCGGATTCGGACCGAATGGCCAACCCGAACTAGTACCAACCGAAGTGTGTCATCCGAATTAGGACACGGGGACCGAATTAGGATCAACCGAATTACTTAGGAACCGAAGCATGGCTCCGAATTAACATTACATCCGAAATATAAGGATCCGAAATGGGGCACCATCCGAATTCGGTTATACCCGAATTCGGATCCCATACTTAGAATATTTTTCCAGAAATGTTCTTCATGTTCTTATATATATTCATACGAATTTTTACCATTTTACTCTAAAACTCATTTTATTCACATGCAATGTAATATAAAGTTATATTACCATACTTAGGTTGTTTTTATACTAATTTCCCTATCAATAACATTATAAATTGATCATGATCATCCAAAAATGACCATTTTTGTCAAGAACACAAAATATTAACAAAAATCCTGATTTTTAATTAATTTGAATGATCCAACCCACGAATTTTGTTTCTGTTACATCTAATAACATAAATTCATCATAATCTACAAAAATCTTAAACATGCAACATCAATTTGTATGCTTTAAATCTCTTGGTTTCGGTTTTACACAAAACTGTACCAAACACACATATATTTCGAAATTCAAGTAATTTTTACCTCAAAATCTTGTTGTTTCCAATTGATTGATGATATTTGTAACTTCTATTGTCTTCAATTCTCCAATTGATTGCAAATTTATGATGATTCTTGGTGATTTTGTTGAAGTAGCCGTAGGTTAGAGAGAGATTAGAGAGAGAGAGAGAGAGAGAGAGAGAGAGTAATTTGGTGTTTAATGACATTTAATCCATTTGTTTGGTTTTTATATTCATTTAGTTATATTTGCAATTTAACCCACCAAACTGTTGTATTTTACATCTCTTTTAATTTAATCATATTTTATATTTTATATCATAAATTTATTTTAATTAAATAATCTCATACTTAATTAAATTTATAAATCAAATAATGTAATGAAATTACATTAATGGCTCAAAATACTGAAATTAAATTGGACCAAAAGTTAGGTTGTTACATTATCCCTTATAAAAATTACTATATTTGTTTAAGATATTTTGTGTTAGGTTCGTTAAAAGCTAACGTGGAATCAAAGTCTACGAAAAAGAAAGACAAAAATCTCTATTTTTATGCCACATGATTCAATCCTACCGAACACTCATTAAGATTGTGTATGGTAGAAAGAATCGAAGAGAAAATAAATGAGGATAAAATTTGGTTTTTAGACCATAAAATTCTTTAAAAAAAAAACAATAACTATATGGTTGTTTTAATTCTCTTTCTCCAATTTTAGTTTCTACTTAATTTTCATTATTGATAGAAAATGAAAGAATTGAATTTTAACTTATACATTGATACAACAAGAGAATTTGTATATACAATTCAAGTCTCCTAACTAATAAATCGTCTTCATTTCCTTTCTTTTCGATTCTCTCTAGCAAACACAACCTAAGAGTCCGATAAATATTAGTCCAGATAAAAAACATTAAAATGTAATGTACTTTGTAATATGGTTCATTTGTAGCATTGTAGTTTTAAAATGTACATTTCATGTAACATAGTTAGAAAAATATATGTTTTAAATTCAAGTTTGAAAAACAAATTTTTTGAGGATCCATAAAAGAAGAAATTGGTTTGTGTATCACCCTTAAATGTATGACCCTCAAATTTTGATTCTTAAAACATTTGTCCTTAAATTATTAACTTATAAATGTATGCTTAGACACGATGATTACTTCAATTATTTTGTAACGATAAACAGATCTATTAAATTGTATGTTAAGATTTTAAACATCCCGATTAACTACCAAAATCAAAGATCAAGATGAAGAAGAATTGAAGTACGGTGATATTAATAATTTTCCTTGCTATTGATTATATTTGTTGGTTGATTATATTAGAATTTCAATGAAATTGATGTGATTGTTATGTTTCACTTTAGATACATAAGATGGAAGGGTATACATATCTCGCCAAGCTGACGACCAAGCCATATCGGATCGTGATTCTCGCTTTACTTCTCGTTTCTGGGATAGTTTTCAGTAAGCTTTGGGTACCTGAATTAAAATGAGTACGACGTATCACCCTCAAACTGATGGCCAGAGTGAGCGCACCATTCATACTCTTGAAGATCTAGTACAGGTGTGTATTATTAATTTTGGAGGTTGTTGGGAATACTCACCTACCATTGGTTGAGTTTACTTACAATAACAGTTATCACTACTCAATCGGAATGCCTCCTTATGAAGGATTGTATGGTCGGAAATGTTTGACTCCGACTTGTTGGCAAGAAGCAGGCGAAAAGCCATTGTCCGGACCCAAGATTCTTCAATTAACGTGTAACATCCTCACGTTTAAGGTGCTAGTTATGATTAATTAAGTGCCAAATAAATTGTATTTACTTGTTTAATCATGATTTAAAAAATCTTAGCCCATGCTATATTCACTTGTACTATATGCTTTATGCCTTGTAACTTGGCAACTTATAGGATTATGTACAAGCCCTTGTAACTTTATGTACAAGCAATTCAAGCTGATTACCAAGAGTTTGCAATTTAAATTATGATAAAACATATATTGGGGGGCTGAACTATAATAGGTTAAAGCCAAGGGGCTAAGTGTGTAAAGTTTTGGACCAGTTGAAGGGGTAAAAACCCCCCAATCGTGGCCCTCATCTTCTCATTTCTTCTTCACAAAAATCTGCACCTTATACACCTTCATAGAAACCTAGGGTTGTTCTTGTGTTGGGCAAAAATCATCTAAGGAAATTGAAGAAGCTTTGCCAAAATCAAACACCAATAACCTTAAGGTAAGTGACTAAGACCAATCATTTGTGTATGCTCTAGCTTTTCTTCCATCTCCTATAATCCTTAAATTTGATGAGGAATGAAAGGGATGGTTATATTAGAGTTTAGTTGTAATTGATAAACTAATAAAAAGGGTTTCTGGAGTTTCATAAGTACAAGAATTGATTGAAACCTTGAAAACTCAAATTGAATCCTTTATGTGAATATAAGGAATTCTATGTATAGATTTTTGATGATTCAATGATCTTAAGATGTTACACAATGCTCCTATATGTTTATATACATCATATATATATCATAAAACTAAGTTTGGAGGTGTTTTGGTGGGTCGGAAACGAGTTTGGAATGAGAAAATGGCAAGCACGACGTCAAAAAAGGCATCATTTCTTGGCTGGTTGCAGAGGTGACTCGTCGAGTCACCATAATGACTCTACGAGTTGAGGCCAGATTTGCATAAATTCGATTCCAGTGAGTTTTTTGACTCGATGAGTCGTCCTTCTGACTCGTCGAGTCGAGCCCCTGTACACCCAAAATACTTGTTTTAAGCCCTAAAATGGTACTATAACCTCTTGGGGTCATTCCATATTTATATAACATATAATTTAACACCAAATATCACTAGAAAGTCTATAAAACTCAATAGTGGTGCAACGGTGTCAATAAAAATTGAAAATTTAAACCGAAGGTCTTTAATTCCTTCAATTGAATTCCAAACCTTATATTATGATACAAAAAACTTATGAATGCTTTAAATATTATTGTTTGATAGGTTTGGATCTGAAGGAGCGCCGATTATTGGTTTTGGACATTAAGGAACTTTTGGGGCAATATTTCTACTAAAAGGCTATTTTAGCCTATTTCAGTGAGTTCTAGCGTTGATGTGTGTGTTGCATACATAATTACATATTTATTTTATTTATGACATTGTGCATATCTAATTGGCATCATCCTCTTATATGACGCATTGCACTGGTTTTATTATACTGCCCTATTGGCGGTCCATTATTTGATCATGGCCTATGGCCAGCATACCGTTCATCACATATATTCACTTCATGCTATACTTTGAGACTGTTCAATTCATACTTTACATGATCACATTTGATTACCCTATTGTGAACTATGCTCATTTATTATTGGCCTCACTCGACGTCCAGATTATTATTATATATAACGACTTACTACGTGTTTATGCGTATAAATTCCTACTTCTGGAAGCTTACGGAGTAGGTGGCCGGACATGGAAGCCGGTTGGAGTTGCACAGCTGAACATGGAAGCCGGTTGGTTGGCAACGGCGGGTTAGCGGGTTATGCTTGCAACCTATGCAAACTATTGGGCTATGCCTACCCCATTTTTATTAAACTATATTGCACTTGTCATTTCATAAACATTTTAATATCATAACATGTTGTATGTCTTGCACTCCATATCGATCTAGTAACTCACTTAGAAAATTTTATTTGATAACCCCTCACATTTTATGTATTACAGGAAGTGCTAGCAAAGACAAATAGATTGTCGGTTCAAGTCCTAGAGTGTGAGCGGACCTAATTCTGAAGCTTGACTTTTGGTAAAGTTAGTTGCTTGTATGTTGGGAATTTTGGGTAGCTGCCTACCAACACATTTGGTTATGTAACTATATATACCCCAATGTCTTTTGGGATGATGATGATGATTGTAAAGTACTTGAAAGTATCTTGTAAATTACTATATGTTTCAAATTATAACTTATAAGAAAACAGAGATATGGACTCCGTGCGAACGGGTCATGCCCAATTTTCTTCAAATTCAGATTAATTATGGTTAATTTAATATAATTCCATCAACTATTATATTATGTTGAGATGAGTGTTTCATAACGCAAAATAAGATCAAGTTAATCTGAGGCTGACTCAAAGCAGCTCAAGATCGGCACAAAGTTTATTCAGATAAGAAGCATAGGCTTGTTGACTTCAAAGTTTATGATTACGTGATGTTGAAGGTTTCTCCGTGGAAGGGAGTACTTCGTTTCGAGAGGCGCGCGCACACACACAGATATATATATATGGGGGTGAGTTCGATGGAAAACCACTATGCACCTGAAAACTGTGGAAACCTATACAAACTGTCCGATTTGGTGCATTTCATGAAAAACACGGTGGCATGATCGTAAATAAGGTGATGCATCACGCGGAAAATTTGATGCATCGCGCGGGATTTTGATGCATCGTGCGAGGAATTTGATGCATTTGTGGTGGTGCAGTGCAGTTTTCACAAGTTTTAAGGTGCATAGTGGTTTTCCATTGAACTGCCCTCTATATATATGTTTATGAATAAGGTTCGAGAGAGTACCACCCATTATGCAGCGCAACAGAAGGTACCACCTTTAGAAAAACTTTTTAAATTTTTTTTTTCATAAACATGTTTTAATTAACATTATGAATATATGTGAACGCACACTTATATAATTATGAATATATGTGAACGCACATTTATGTGATGCGTGTTTTCATGTACTTAGAGTGTTCGGATTTGCGTGAAATTTACATATGATCTTCAAAATGTTAATTAAAACATGTACATGAAAATGTTTTTCAAAAAAATTACTTTTAAGGGTGGTATCTTCTGGTGCGCTGCATAATGAGTGGTATTCACTTGAACCTAAATTGTATGTACATATATATATATATATATATATATATATATATATATATATATATATATATATATATATATATATATATATATATATATATATATATATATATATATGTATATATATATATTCTATATTATATATAATAAGAAAACTACTTGTAGTTTCTGGACCATTAGATGGAAAGAAATCAATGGTCCAGATTAATAACAACTCGTAATTATTTATAAAATGTCTCTTATACCCTTAATTAAAATCAATAATTATACCTATGCCATATTTTTAAATTCATTTTCCAAATTTACTACCTTAACTTAATTACATTAAATTTTGATTTTAATTATTTCATTAATGAATTAATATTAAATTAATATTTACCTAAAATAAATATGTGTCATTATTATCCTTAATGATCATAGTTAAATTCAAATGTGAAAATTTGGATTTAAATGTAGAAGTGTAGTAAATAAAGTTAAAATTTTTTGTTAATTATTTTGCTATCAAGATTTAAAATTTAATTGATAAAACTTCAATTGTGAATATGATAAATTTTGATTGTTGATTTTCAGATATTCCATTTAATTGTGAATCCCACAAAACAGCCCTACGGATCCCCAAAGCCCAAACCGACCCAAGCCCACTGGAGCCGGATCGCGGCCGCACTGGCCCGATCGCGGCCCGCGCTCACGATGAACATCGCGGCTGCGCTTAGCGCGTCGCGACCGCGCTCACGATGCAGAACAGACCCCCTGTTTCTGTTTCAGCTCTGTCCAGGGATAAATCCATCCCCACAATTCGATTCCAGCAACTATAATTCATAAAACTGATACTAAAACACTTCTAACACATATATACACCAATTCCCAACATATCACAATGTTTATCACACAAAATCACATCTAATTTGGAGAAATCCTTACCTTAACTCAAGAACACACTTTGGAGGTTTCAATTCTGATTTTGCAACTTTAATCACTTGATTTGGAATCAATCTGGAGTTCCAGCAGCATAAGGTCACACACACACACTTATCTCTGAATTGCACAAAAGAAAGGATAAGGAAACACGTCAAGTATACATATCACACGTAAACGGATCCGGTTATATCGCGGGTTCGACACCGATACCCGACCCCAATATCAAAAATCCACTATGTATATCATTAAATCCCATATAATCTCGTGAATCCATATTTATAATTTATCCACTAAAATTATGTCCCGAATCCACGTAATCCCCGTCCCGACATGTATAATCCACTATACGGGACGCAATTGGACCAACGCAATAATCACTATTATAATTAGTCAATAGGATAATTACATGTACCTGCTCGGGAGTCGGGGTGTTACAAATCCTCCCCCCTTACAAAGATTCCGTCCCGGAATCTAGCTCTGGCTCTGGAACAGGAAAGGATAGCGACTCCGCATCTCAGACTCGGGCTCCCAAGTTGCGCTGGTACCATTATGGTGTCTCCATTGAACGAGTACCAATGGTATCTCCTTGTTGCGCAACTTCTTCACCTTCCGATCAGTAATCATCTCTGGCTGCTCAGCATACCTCAAGTGGTCATCCACTGATATCTCAGACAATGGCACATACTGATCCTCTTTCGCTAAACACTTTCTCAAATGGCTCACGTGGAACGTATCATGTACACCGGCTAACTCTGGCGGCAATCTCAATCGGTAGGCCTGATCTCTGA
The DNA here is from genome assembly GCA_020465985.1 of Centrapalus pauciflorus. Taxonomy (NCBI): domain Eukaryota; kingdom Viridiplantae; phylum Streptophyta; class Magnoliopsida; order Asterales; family Asteraceae; genus Centrapalus; species Centrapalus pauciflorus. Next base: position 419,393 of record JAANYP010002891.1, on the reverse strand, counting down.
CCCTGGCAATGATCTCAAACGGCCCTATATACCTCGGACTCAGCTTGCCCCGGTGTCTGAATCGGATAACACCCTTCCACGGAGACACTTTCAACAACACCTGATCCCCAACACTGAATTCGAGCTCTGAAGTACGGCGGTCAGCATAACACTTCTGACGGCTCTGTGCAACACGCATATGCTCCCGGATCACAGCTACTTTATCACTCGTCTCCTGAAGTAACTCGGGCCCACTAATCGGTCGCTCACCGACCTCACCCCAACACACGGGGGGTTAGACACTTACGGCCATATAACGCTTCAAACGGTGCCATCTTAATCGAAGCGTGATAGCTATTATTGTAAGCAAACTCTACTAGCGGGAGATGCACATCCCAGCTACCCTTGAAGTCTATGGCACATGCTCTCAACATGTCCTCGAGTGTCTGATTAGTGCGCTCAGTCTGCCCATCTGTCTGAGGCCTGTAAGCTGTGCTCAGCTGAACCCGGGTACCCAGCTCTCTCTGGAAACTCTGCCAGAACCGCGAGGTGAATCGAGTATCGCGATCAGAAGTAATCGACTTCGGAACCCCATGCCGCGACACTACCTCATCAATATACAGCCGCGCTAGCTGATCCATTGTGATCGTACCCCGAACCGCAAGAAAATGCGCACTTTTAGTCAACCGGTCCACTATGACCCAGATCATATCATTCCCACGCACAGTACGAGGAAGTCTGACGATGAAATCCATCGTGATGTGGTACCACTTCCACTCGGGAATCTCTAGTGGCTGTAGACGGCCGTGCGGTTTCTAGTGCTCACTTTTAACCCGCGAACACGTCATACACTGCTCGACATAACGGCCCACGTCCCTTTTCATACCCGGCCACCAGTAGAACTCTCGGAGGTCTCGGTACATCTTGGTGCTCCCAGGATGAATAGACAACCTCGACTTATGCGACTCATCAAGGATCAACTGTCGCAAGTACCCAACTCTGGGAACCCAAACTCTGCCTCTTAATACATACAAACCCCGGTCATCCCTGACTAATGACTCTGTCTGCCCCACGAGCCTCTCTCTCTTCACATTCTGCTCCCTCAAACCCTCTATCTGTGCCAATCTCAGACTGTCAATCAGGGTAGAGGTGATCTCGAGTCTCACAGCTCGGGAAGTAACCGTCTGAACACACGCCTTACGGCTCAAGGCGTCAACAACTACATTCGCCTTCCCAGGGTGATACTGTATCTCACAGTCATAATCTTTCAGAAGCTCTAAACTGCGTCTCTGTCGCATGTTCAATTCCTTCTGACTGAAAAGATACTGAAGGCTCTTGTGATCAGTATAAACCACAAACTGGGACTCATACAGATAATGTCGCCATATCTTTAGCGCAAAGACTATGACATCCAACTCAAGATCATGGACAGTATGATTCTCTTCGTATGTCTTCAACTGCCTCGAAGCATAGGCAATCACCTTGCCCCGCTGCATTAACACACAACCCAGCCCTATCCCTGATGCATCACAGTATACAGCAAAATCATCCGTACCCTCGGGCAAAGCCAACATCAGCGCCTGGCACAATCGAGCTCTCAACTCAGCAAAGGCAGTCTCCTGCTCGTCATTCCACTCGAATGGTACGCCCTACCGTGTCAGTCTCGTCAACGGCATGGCTATCCGCGAAAAATTCTGAATGAACCGTCTGTAGTAGCCTGCCAACCCCAGGAAACTACGAATCTCTAGCACGGTCTTAGGATGCTCCCAGCTCATCACAGCCTCAATCTTCACGGGATCCACTTTAATGCCCTCGCTACTCACAACATGGCCCAAGAACTTCACCTCTCGGAGCCAGAACTCGCACTTCGAAAACTTCGCATAGAGTCTCTCTCTCTGCAGCACGCTCAGGACCTCCCTCAAGTGCTGCTCATGCTCCTCAGCGCTCCTCGAATAGATCAATATGTCGTCTATGAACACGATCACAATCCGATCCAACATGGCTCTACACACCCTGTTCATTAAATCCATGAAGGCTGCGGGTGCGTTAGTCAGTCCGAATGGCATGACTAAGAACTCATAGTGTCCATAGCGCGTCCTGAAGGCTGTCTTGGGCACATCCTCTTCCCTAACCTTCAGCTGATGATATCCAGATCGTAAATCAATTTTCGAGAAAAAGCTAGATCCCTGTAGCTGATCGAATAAGTCGTCGATTCGCGGAAGTGGATATCTATTTTTCACCGTCACTTTATTCAGCTCTCTGTAATTGATACACATTCACATGGTACCGTCTTTCTTCTTCACAAACAACACCGGTGCTCCCCACGGTGATGAGCTCGGACGGATAAATCCCCTATCCAGCAACTCCTGAAGCTGAGTCATCATCTATCGCATCTCAGTGGGTGCCAGCCTATAAGGCGTCTTCGCAATCGGCACCGCTCCAGGGATAAGGTCGATCCGGAACTCTACCTGGCGATCTGGCGGTAGCCCAGGTAACTCATCTGGGAATACCTCAGGGTAGTCTCGCACTACCGGTACATCCCCTACTTTCGTCTTCTCTTTCTGGGCGTCAATCACATAAGCCAAAAAGGTCTCGCAACCTTTCGTCACATATCTCTGAGCTCTAACCATCGAGATGATCCCAATCTCGCCCTTTCGCCTCTCCCCGTAAACTGTCACGGTCTCGGTCTCAGAAATCGGTATCCTGATCATCTTCTTAGCACAAAGAATGTCTGCCTGACGGGCTGTCATCCAGTCCATAACGACGATCACATCGAAGCTGCTGATCTCAATAGGTAGTAAATCGATCAGGAATCGGTGAGTGTCAATCTCAAGTACACACTCTCGATAAACACGGCTCACTAAGGCGGTACTGCCGTCTACCCTCTCGACAATCAATGGCACAGATAACACAGTAGGAGCAACAGTAAAATAAGCACAGAAGGACACTGACACGTATGAACAATCGGCTCCAGAATCAAATAAGACTCGCGCACGCAAGCCGTTCAGAATATACATACCCATAACAACATCTGGAGCATCTCTTGCCTCCTCCGCTGTGGCCTGGAACACTCGGCCTCTGGCTCTCGGAGCTGCATCCCTGCGGGAGGTGGAAGAAGAAGGCTCTGCTCTAGCACCGCTCATGCTCGCTCCCGGTACAGCTGGTGCTGCCTCAGGGCAATCTCTCATGCAGTGGCCTGGCTTCCCACATCGGAAGCATAATGCCTCAGGGGCTGTGCATGCAGTAGCTGTATGGCCGAACTGTCCACATCTGAAACATCGGAACTGATCACTGGCACATGGCCCGGCATGCCTGCGGTGGCATCTCGGACAATCCCGCTCCCCAGACGAACTATCAACTCTGCTCCCTGATGCCCGGGACCCCTGCCCAACACTGCTCTGACTAGCTGTACGTTTATCTCTCTGGCCCTGACCTCTGGATCTGTCATCTCGACCTCTATCTCTGCCTCTGTCCCTGCCTCGGTCCCTACGCGAACCTGTACTCTGCTCCTGATGACGGCCCTGCTCGGGCTGCTGGTCCCTCGGCTCACGCTAGTAACTAGACTGCTCGGAGACCCCTGTATGCTGTCTCTGGGTGGGCGGCTGCTCCCGCTGCCTCTTGATCTCTCGCTCTCTCATGCGAGCTAACTCTAGCGCCCTGGCAAAGGATGACGTCTCCTGTAATCCCACGAACTCCCTGATATCTGGTCTCAGGCCGTCCACAAAAGCATCGGCCTTGCGCCTCTCTGTATCCACATGCTGCGACGCAAACTGGGAGTACTCGTTAAAGCGATCCACATACTGCTGCACAGACAGATCCCTCTGCTGTAGATGGAGGAAACAACGCTCCATCTCTCTTTGCTCGTCACGGGGCGCATACTGGATCTTAAACATAGCCCTTAAACTGCTCCCACGTCATCGCCTATGCTCAAGAATCAGACATAGATGACTCTATCGATCTCCACCACTGTGAAGCCCCACCGCTCAACTGATATGTGGCATACCCAACCATGTCCTTCGGGTCCACATGAGCAACCCGAAAAGCAGACTCGATTTTGCGCTCCCACGCGAGTGCCATCCCTGGCTCACCCCCGCCTCTGAACTCTGGAGGATTCCCAATCATGAAATCCTTAAATGAACCCCCTCGCTGAGATGTAGACGAAGAGGCACCCGCACCCGTGCCCGTATCCTGACCACCCCCAGCACGTGGTCCCATATCATGTCCCTGTTCCCTCTCCTGCTCTCTCTGCTGTCTGTAGAACTCTGTAAGGACCTCAAGCAACTCTGACTTGCGGATGTACTCATCACCCGACGGCTTACCCGCGCCAGGACCCTCTCCCAGATCTGCCATACTGATCTGCACAAAAGAAGGCAATTAAGCACAAGAAGTAAGTCACCCAGCGTTATACACTAAGCCAGGATAATTAAATCCTCTAGTATCCGTCACCGGAATACTCCCCAAGAATCTGAACACGGTCTAAGCTCAAGCATCCCCCGATGCCCAATACTAAAACCACAAGCTCTGATACCATACATGTAACACCCTCTAAACCCAACTAAAAGCCACATCATTTACAATACACAGGTGGCATGAACGCATATAAAAATCCATCACACGTGTCAAAGGTTTACACAAACACTTATTAATTAAAACTTTTCACAAACATAGTCACAATATCCAGAAGTCAACCCGACATACAAAACCCGACCTAAACCCAAATATTCACAAACAAACCCAGTATCATTTGTCCCAAAGTTCCCAACAGAGTAATCACATACATATAACAAAAGGCGGAATCTCTCGGCAACAGCAAGTCACGCTCCTATCTTCGCTCAGGAGCTGGTGGTCCTATCTTTGGCTCCCCTGATACACATATCAGACTCGAATACGTAAGCTTCGCAGCTCGTGAGTACACAAGGGTTAGACACTGCACAATTCACATAATCGCATATCGCATGTCACATGGCAGCCCTACACTATGCGGCATAACACATGCCAACAAGTCTCTAATCAGAGACCCTAGAGATCAAATACAGCAAGAGATGCTCATCTCAATTGGGGAATCCCTCCCCCTGGAGCCAAGCCACGCCCGTGGAGGCTAACAGGAATAACGACCGCATATATATATATGGGAACCGTACACCAGGTTAAATAGAGCTACACAGCTCCCACGATACTCATCGCAATATATAGTAATGGATCTCAAGCATATAACACATATAAAGAAGGAATGATCATACCTGAGGGGCAACTCGCAGTGCCCAAACAATTCATGTAAGGTCTACCACTACGAGATCTATCTAGACGCGGAGCCGTCAACGAGTGCGGAATCCTCGTTAACGGGTAGACGGATATCTCTCAACCACGAAACACGGAGACTATTAGACGCTGAACGAACGACACACGAACGATCCTACGAACTAATTCTCTCCGAAAAAGCACCAAAGCTGATGATAAACTCGAGATCGCCTTAAGCTTAATTCCTCACGAATTCTGCTAAAAGTCTGATAATATCTCGAGTCTATCCCTAATTATAGACCCTGATTCGAGTCTATTATGGGCCAAACTCGAATCTATCCCAAGGCCCATTCGAGTTTGTCCACAATGACACTCTCGAATCTGGGCACATTCGAATCTATGGCTACATTCGATTCTATCACAGATTCGAATGCCAAGCCTTAAATAAATTCGAATCTAGCATTTCACATAACCAACTAAGTGTTGATACTTATGTTATTACATTATGATTGAATTTATCTTTGTACTTTATGTTTGAACTTCTTGTAATGTGTTACATCAAGTTCAAACATACAAGCACTAATAAATATCAAACATATATAAACATATATAACAAGCACTTGCTAAATCACAATGTAGGATCACTTAGACTGCTATCGTCACACAGGATGTACCAACAGACTCCCCCTTGACGATAGCTTCTAATAATTCACACATTTGATTAAGAACTTTGTTTATTATTTATTTAAATTGCTGCCAGCATACAAATCTTTTTCTATACACACCTTGACTACATTTTCATACTTCTTGCCTTCTGACTTCCAACCTTCATGATAATAGATAGGTTGTTCCTTAAGCTTCTGCAAGTCACTTTGAGAAAGGTTTACAAGATGTTAGGGATCATATACTTTCAAAATTACCTTGTCTTCATGATCTTCCATAACTGCCTCTGCTGATTCGTTTTCAACGTACCACCATTTCAAGTTTGCAGGAACATCTTGTGGCATTGTTTTCAATGGAACTTTCTTCAGACAGCGGACCGGCTTGTAGACCATCTTCATCCAAGGCTTACCAGTCAATGGATCTATCCTCGATTCATCCATGACTCTCTTTCCTTCCCTTGGCTTAATTCTCTCAAACCTTCCAGATCGACCTTCGTTTCTAATGATTCGAGCTATCACTTCAGCATATTGGTCATCTCCTAGGTTTATCAGATTCTTCCATGCCAGTTATTTGACCTCGCATTTTGGCAGAGAATTAAACACTTTCAACTTTCTCTTCAGATACTGCAGCCCATCACGTCTTTTCAGCACGAAGAGTTGTAACTCTCTGTCGAAAAACCAGCTAAGAATGCCTCCGGAGTAGTTTCCTGGACTTGGCACTCTTATCTTCTTTTTCACAGCTAGTTCAGCTCTTTCCTCCTCCTTTCTAAACCATAGCTGCCTTTTCTCATCATTCGACAGTTCCCTTTCCGGATCTTCTCTCTCAGATTCAATATTAAAAACATCTTTAAAAGCCTCAATGTCTATCGAACTTTCTTCAGCTGTAGTATATGTATCTGTGATCGGATTCTGATGAACGACGATCTCATCAGCTTCATCGTCCTCATCAGCCAAAACTTCATCATCAGATCTCCAGTCCACAATATCTTCAGGTATGAACTCACCTTCTTCCACGTCCTCCATATCATCTTCAAAATCAAACTTTAACCCTAATGGCTCTTCATTTATATCCATTAGTGCCTCAATCATATCATGGATCTCTGATTCTGTGATCTTTGAAGGACTAACATTACTTCCTTCTGTTTCAACTTGACTGGGCTCCCCCTGAACTTGTGTAGCCTGAGCAGCAGGAAAATCTACTGGCTCATTCTCTTTAGGTGCATCGGGATCATTGCCTTCTTCATCTTCATCCCTGCTCTGCCTCTCAGGATCCCTACAACTTGTCTCCCCCTGAGCTTTTAGATTTTTCATTAGCTGCTCAAGGAGGGACTGCATCGCTCGGATCTCTTCTGATTGATCTGCAATAAAGGTTTTGAGCTCTGTGTTTTCTTTCTGAACTGTCTCTACAATCTTTTTCAAACCGGCATTCTCGTTATCGAGATTGGCATTATGCTTTTGGATTTCACCAATTGCCCTTGTAAGACCAAAGATTTGAAGTTCTTGAAAGTCAACTCTATCTTTTAAGCGCAGAAATCGTTGGTTATCGGTATATGTGGTCGATGATGATGGAATGGACTGAATAGGAGATGGGCGGATTGGTGATGGAATATATGGTTCATGTTGAGGTGATGGTGGTGGGATGGTGGCTTGAGGTTCTTGGGATTGAGGGATTTGAGATTGTTGAATATTTGATTGGTCTGCTGATGCTGAAGAAGACCTTTGCATGAATCGATGACACTTAGCTCGTTGCCTCGTCATTAAAGGAGCAATCTCTTCTTCTTCAAAATCTGATTCATCAGATTCCCTTACTACTCTCCTCCTCGATGCTTCTTCATTAACTACCAATCTTGATCCATACGTGCCAATGTGAATAGTAGGTTCAGTGGAAACTGATTCAGGAGCCTCAACTTCTAACTCCTCCATCTCTTCCGATTCTGTGGCAGATGATGACAAAACATTATCAGCCAGCTCTGGCTCATACTCTTCAACATCTCTTAACACGTCTTCCTCTCCTTCTGGAGGCTCTAGTAATTCACCAACTAGCGCTGCAGCTACATCTTCGTTCGCATGAGGCCCTGCCTCCCAAATTTCATTAAGCGTTTGGCATAATTCTTCAGCTTCGCTCGGAATATTCGAAGGCCCGACTTCCTGTACTTCCGGCTGCTGACTGGTGGAAGGCCTAGACGCCTGAGTTTGTCTTGCTGGAGCTCGTTGCCTCCTGCGCGGTTGCGGTTGTGGTTGTTGCTGTGGTTGTCTTTGTTGAAATTCAACTTCCCCTGCCCAGTTGGCAACATCCGGGGCTTCAAAATTTCTATCCAAAATTCCTCCAAATAATGGACGCTCGACAGGAACAGCCAACCTTCCTCTGTGTGAGGAACAATCAGCGAAAATCCTCTTGTCCATTACAGCAACACTCTGAATGTCATTTGACGGCGGCAGATTTGGCAAGAAGTGCCTTATAAGCATCATGATAAACCACGGATATAGCAAAAACTGTTGATTTTCTGGAGCGGTTATTTGATGAACAAATTCTAAGAAAAACATCTCGGAGAAACTGTACGGTCGATTATACACCATTGCCACAATCCCTGACTGGATCTTCGCGACTATATAGTCAAAACCCGCTTTCTTTGGCGCAAAGCATACCATAAAGACATGCGCAAGAAATCTCCATTGTCCTATTAACCCACTCTTCATATATGATACCTTCGTCACATCAAGACTGTATCCCATCCTCTGAAAGGCCGCTTGCCTTATATTCAGAGGAAACTCTATCGGACCAGATTCTTCTTCTTGTGTGCCCAGCTGCAACACTTGTCGCAGCATATCTGCCGAGAATACCAACGGTTGTCCAGCAATACGAGTGCGTAGCACTGTCGGTGTGACCGAGCAGTCTACCTGCAGATGATCGTAAAATTGACGAATGTACGGTAAAACTAGATGAACATTATGAGACAGTGCAAATCCGATCCTAGACTCGACTAGGAAATCAAGCATTTGTCTAAATCCCTGCGCCTAAGGGAGATTATGATCAGGATGAAGCACCATATTGTGCTTAGGCACAAACGCTCGTACAACCATTTCTGCACAATAAACAAAGCTATTAGATTCATTAAAAATCAATAAACTTGTTTAAATTCAAATCTGTTTTATTTTGAACTTGTATAAGTACAAAATCCAACACAATTAAATTTCTACAAGTTTAATAAAATTTAAATTAAATAGTGCAAATAAAAGATAGTTTCGAATGTAACAGATTCGAATTAGTTCCACTTTCGAGTTTGATGACAGATTCGAATCAATTGCCCTCTCGAATCTAATGACAGATTCGAGGAACGGCATGAACAGATTCGAAACACCGACTCTTTTGAAACACCAAATCTCTTGATTTTAACCCTTTTGGACTTAGAAAATTACATTCATTAGTCCTACTAGTTACTAATCACAGATATATGCCTTTAATTTGATTGTTTATCGGCCCAAACTTGGTAATTTTGTAAAAACCCTATTTCGACCCTTAAACCTTCAAAATCGATGATTTTAGCCTAAAATAGTGTATAAAACTACATGAATCTTGTACAATCAAGTTGATTATACCTAGATACAGAAGTAGAATCGAACACTTTAGCTATAAACTCGATGAAATGTCGTTTATGTGAGAAACGGTAGACTCGAGAACAGATTCGAGATCGCCAATATAGATTCGAGACAGTAGATTCGAAAACAGTAAGAATTAAATTACTTCACTGTTGACCTATATATACCACCAACCTTCGAATCTAAGGCCAGATTCGAATCTAGTGACAGATTCGAAGCCTTCCCAATTCGAGTCTGTCCTAAACTCGAAAACACCAAACACTTAGAAAAATTTCGAAAATTTTTGAAATAACTTCAACTTTTTCAACCTTTTTCTACGGTATTGCGTAACAAGATAAACTATGCCAATTCCTTTACCCTAAGCACAAGATATTTCACGCAATGTTTATTTTATCCAACTTTGAATGCACCCTCAGAATTTTTGACATTTTACCTAAGTAACAATTAAACTGAAATAACATGAAATAAAATAAACTAAGGTAAAATAAAAATAGAATTTCGACCAAAAAATTTAATCTAGACTTAAGCTATACTTACTTAAAAAATTTATAAGCTAAGCTAAATACTAAATAAAATCTTTTTGATGAGTATAGTCTAAGAAAGGTTCAATCAGATAGCGATGTCTGATACTTACTTTCAGTACTTAAACTTTCACACTTAGGAATTTTTGATTCCTTTGATTGTTTGTCGTGACATACCTATTTAGCCGATTGTTGGTATTTTACCCTTTAAACATGCTACATTTCGGAATATCCCTTGGCATTTTTATTTATCAGGAAATTATCTTACATGACTCAGACATAGACATACTTTTATGATCAAGGCACACAGACAAAGATTCTAACTTGTTGGTATTTGCAAACTTTCTTTAAAAGACAAACATCGGACACAGGTCTGTATTTTCATACAACAAAGTGTCTTAGTTTGACTTAAGGTTTATTCTTAAAGTTAGCAAGACAGCGGTGACAGGTCTGTACTAACGTACAACAGAGCGACATATCTGCTAACCCGAATCTAAACAGAGACAACAAGTCTGTACTTACGTACAACAGAGTTGCATGTTTTCGACTCTCAGTTTTGTATGATATTTCTATTCTTTCCATTTTAAGATGTATTTGATGTTGCCATACATCCCCAGAAAGTTTGCATACCTCATTTAGACTCAAAGTTTGTATGTCTTGTACATAAAAATTAAGACCGATTGGTCGTACATCTAAGTTAGTGACACGCTTGACTTTTTCTAGAATATTTTATTAGCCTTGAGATTCCCTTTATGTATTATGCCTACCAACACATCAAACTAAATAAAGTATAACACTTAGAATTTAGTTGCATTATGTGTGAAAGCCTAAACACTTAGAGTTTGTAACGACTGTGCTAATTTTCGTCACTTTGAACCTATACATCTAAGACTTAACTCTATTTTCTGATATTCTCTTTTTTTGTATTTTTGTAATTTTCTCTTTTTTTTCTTTTGTTTTTCATAAGAAAAAGCAATAAAATAAGATAGCCTACTAACTTACTAAAAATAGAAACTTACTAAAAATAGAAACTTACTAAAAATAAAAACTTTCCTAAATTAGCAGACTACTCTAAAGAAAGAAATACTACGACTATAAAAAGAAAATAAGCTACTACTATTAAGGTCCAATTACTCTGGGTTGCGTATTCCATTCAGTTGAATTAAATACTCAAATCGTGACTTATCAAATGCTTTGGTAAATAAATCTGCATTATTATCTTCTGTTGCCACCTTTACCAATTTGATTAAATTCTTTTCAGCACAATCACGAATAAAATGATGCCTTATGTCTATGTGCTTTGTTTTACTGTGTTTAACTGGATTATTTGTTATAGCAATTGTAGATTGATTGTCTATCCTAATTGGAGTTTGAGTGTAAGCCAAACCGTAATCCCGCAATTGTTGTTGTATCCACAGAACCTGTGAGCAGCAACTACCAGCAGCAACATACTCGGCCTCGCACGTTGACACGGCTACCGATGTTTGTTTCTTGCATTGCCAGGATACCAATCTCCCTCCTAGGAACTGACAACCTCCAGTTGTTGATTTGCGCGTCAAGCTGCATCTCCGTAGTCAGAATCTGTGAACGCCTCCAACTCTAGATCTCCCTCCGCGTGATACCAAAGTCCCAGCTTCGGTTTCGACTTGAGGTATCGTAGAATCCGCTTCACAGCTTTCATATGCATCTCCTTCGGATTCGCTTGAAACCTAGCACAAATACACACAGCAAACATAATGTCAGGTCGTGAAGCAGTTAAATACATAAGTGATCCAATCATGGCCCGATATAAAGTCGGATCCACATAAGTGATCCAATCGACGTACACTTGTACCAAGATAAAGTGTTCTCCTTTCCTCTTAACAAACAGAGTACTATCTATCCTACCCCTTTCAAAACCGTTCTCTAACAGATGGTTGGATAGAGTCTCATACCACGCCCTAGGTGCCTGATGCAATCCATATAGAGCCTTATCTAAGCGATATACTCTATCAGGATATTTTGGATCTGTAAATCCAGGCGGTTGTTCTACATACACCAACTCCTTCACTTTCCCATACAGGAAAGCACTCTTAACATCTAACTGATATACCTTAAAGCCCTTGAAGGAGGCAAACGCTAGAAACAACCTAATGGCTTCCAGCCTTGCTACTGGTGCAAAAACCTCATTGTAATCGATTCCCTCCTCTTGGTTGAAACCCTTTACAACTAACCTAGCCTTGTTGCGCGTGACTATACCCCGATCGTCCCTTTTGCACTTGAAAACCCATTTGGTTCCTATGGCAATTTCCCCTCGAGGTAACGGAACTAACTCCCACACTTCTAGTTTCCTAAATTGCAAAAGTTCTTCCTGCATCGCTTCAACCCAGGAGTTATCCTTAAGTGCCATTTGCACATTTTTAGGCTCTACTTGCGATATGAAACATGAATATAGACATGTGTGATATGCCTCGGAGTCGTTTATCATCGACAACAACACAGTGTTGTTATTTACACTACTCCGAGTCCTCACACCCTCGTTAGGATTTCCTATGATGCTTTCTAATGGATGGTTCTTGTTAATCCTAGAGGTCTCTATTTCATCAACCCTTAGATTATCTCCTAAGTTAGATCCTATTTCACCTAATGGGGGAACAGGCTCAGCTTCTACATTTTCCCCCTCATGGACGTTTTCCTCAGAGTTGGAACTCGATGCTTGAGTCTGATTCTCAGTGGTAGGTGCTTCTTGATCAGCAACTTCTGGAGATCTATCTACAGTCGCAGTAGGCTCGGATGTAGATTCAAACGTGGTCCTTGGAAAGATATGGCCATCGTCGTTCAGATGCAACGTCGCCATGTCCTTTTCGATTGTACCTGCAGTATCATCCAAAGGAATGTTAAATGACTTAAATAACTTATCATAGTCAAATATCCATTCCGGACCAGTTTGGGGTTCATGTGTATAACTTGTGACTTCAATATTATACACAATCTCCACAGTTCCAGTTGTTTTGTTAAACACCCGTTTGTTTGGTGAGTTTGGCACATAACCTAGGAAGTATCCTTCGTCAGCCTTTTCACCAAACTTCGGTTGATGTTTTGTTCTTAAAAGAGTGCATGGTACTCCAAACGGTTCGAATCCAATTAAGTTAGGTGGCCGTTTATTCAAAATTTCATAGCATGTTTTGTTCAAAGATTTAACTGTAAGGACTCGGTTTAAAATATGACACGCGGTATTCACTTCCTCCCCCCAAAACATGGTAGGAAGCTTTGAATCCGACAGCATAGTCCTTGCAGCTTCAATCAATGTTCTATTTTTACGTTCGGCCACCCCATTCTGTTGAGGTTCATATGGTGCACTGAATTGATGCACTATGCCCTTTGATAGGCAATATACACCAATTACAGTGTTTTTGAATTCAGTCCCATTATCACTACGTATGCATTTAACCCTAGTTCCGTAGGAGTTCTCCACTTGGTCTAAGAACCCGATGAGCTTTGTAGCCGTCTCGTCCTTCGTACCTAAAAAGAAAACCCAAGAAAAACGTGAGTAATCGTCAGTGATAACTAAGCAAAACCAACTACCTCCGATACTCCTTTTGTTGATTGGGCCGAAGAGGTCCATGTGCAACAAATCGAATGTTGAGGATATTGAGTTCTGCTTCTTGGACTTGTGTGTCTTCTTATGTTGTTTGCCCTTCATGCAAGGTAGACACTTGTCCTCGAACTGAAAACTTTTCATGGGCACACCCTGCACCAATCCATTCTTCGTTATGTAATTCATCTTCCTTAGGTGCAGGTGAGCCATGCGTCTGTGCCACAGTACGGATTCTGTCTCCGAAGCTTTGGATAATAGACAGATTGGCCCCATCGAAGTCTCCGGCTTGTTCATATCCAACATGTACAAGTCGTTTTTCCTTGGCGCCCACATCAAAATCCATTCTTCAGGAATCTTGAATCCCGGCTTTAGCACTAACGCCTCAGTGTCAGTAAATAACACCGAGTTCTTCTTATCACAGATTTGAGATACACTAATGAGATTGTGAACCAGTTTATCAACGTGATAAACTTGGTCCAACTTGATTGTCCCATTAGTGACCACTCCGGTACCCGTGATATTTCCACCTTTGTTACCAGCGAATGATACGAATCCCCTATTACCTCCCTTGAAGTCTGTGAGAAGACTTCTTTCCCCCGTCATGTGCCTGGAGCAACCACTGTCGACGAACCACTTGTTGTTTGGACCTGTAGTTATCTCTTGCACATGAAAGAAAAGAGGTTAGTTATCACGGGGAACCCAAGCCATGACTGACTTGGTAATACCATTCTCGTCCACATACGTGAACTCTTTCAAGTACCCATCTCGCCTTTCAGGTGACTTGGGCCTTTGAACTGAATTCTGTTGTGGTGCCGAGTGATTTAAATTCACTCTTTGCCTTGGTGTAGGCATTTGTTGTGGAGCTCTAGAATAATTCCTATTATATGCCATTTCTGACTGTGATCCCTGAGCTCTTACCGGTGCATACTGTCTAACTGGAGTATGAGACCTAACTGGAGTATGTGACCTGCTAGGTGTTGTGCTCCTATAGACTTGCTGTGGTGCTGACCTAGATTGATTACTGACCCGATTCGGTGAATTTGTCCTAATCACTTCCTTTGGTCCAACCTTAACCGGTGTGTTTTTCACAACTTGTTTGGGTGCGGCCTGCACAGTTTTCTCGGTAGGTTGAGAGCTACTGCTGCTTGCCACACTGGGTGAGGGCTTAACAAGTGTTGGGTTCACTGTCTTAGGTGTGACATCGGCTTTCCTAAGTGGACAGTGAGAAGCAACATGCCCCTTCTCGTGACATCTGAAGCAAGACATCTTATCTATGGACTTTTTGTGTGTTCCCTTAGATCTAGGTGTCTCACTAGTGTCTATATCCTTTGTAACATCTACGGTGTCTGGCTCATCGACCTGGTCAGCCCAAGAAATTTTCTGTTTTCCTGCAGGTGTTTCACTGGAGGAAGACACAAATTTCACTTTCTTGACCTTGACGGTTGAGTCAGCCACCTTAGGTGTATTATCTACTATAGGCTCAGGTGTTGGTGTAGGTAGGTCCTCTAAGTCTACTGATTTATCAGTGTTCTCCTGAGGCTGAGGCACATAGTTTGCATTGAAAGGTGGAGGAATTTCGTGAAAACCTAGACCTACGGGCTTCTTAGACTGTCTTTGGGCATCTAAGACTTTTCCTAGATTGAGGCTCGAATTCCTAAACTTCTCTAACTTGCTATTTGCCTCTGCTACCTTAACCTTTGTTTCTGCCAGCTCTATATCCTTGTCCTTAAGACTTTTTGTCAAGGCTTCTACGTGCTCATACATTAGCTCTATCCTAACACACTGCTCACTGAGTTTGTCTTTTAGAACTACTACGTCTTGAGCATCAGCCTTAAGTTTTTCTTTTAGATCTTGCTTGATATCATTTAGGCTAGCATTTTCAATTTTTAAGTTTTCATTTTGAGCAGTTATGGTTTTATGTGAGTCTAAGACTAGATTTAACCTATCGTTAGAAGTAACACATAAAGCACATAATTCATGAAATAGAGAATAAAACAGACTAACCTTTGAGTTATCAGATTCCACGTTGGCCATCTGAGCAGCAAACTCCAGCACTGTCTGATCATTCGCCTTTTCTACCCACATCGGACTGCTGTCCCGTGTGGTCTGCTCGTCCCCATCACATCCAGTTTCTCTGACTTCAGCCATGAAGGCTCTAGCATTGGACTCAGGATGTGAACTCCAATCATACGTACCATCTAGCTGACGGTCTGAAGTGACATTGCTTAGTAAACCAGCTAGATTGGCTTGTCCAGATGAGGAACTCGGAAGGTATCGTTGTTGGGACTGATTTTGGAATTGTCCCTGATGCTGACTCTGCCCCTGGTATGTCTCTACCTTTGGTCTCTGGCACTCCCTGGCGAAGTGTCCTAGTCCTTGACAGTTGTAGCATTTCACCTTGGACTTATCAAACCCTATCCCCTTGTTATTCATCTGCAGATTCCTTCCAGTTCTCTTTATGAATCTCTTAACCCTCTGGGTTACCATGGCCAGTTGCCATTTTAGATCCATTTCCTCAAGATCATCAGGGTCGACCTGATCATAGTCTTCGTCCCAAAGAGCCGGATCATTGATCTTCCCTTGAACACAATTTCCATATGCGGCCACAAAAGAAGCAAGTAAATTCAGATGTTCTTCCGCAGACTTTGCGCTCATGGGCATCTTTGAATAGCTCTGAGATGTCGATGGCTGTTGTACTTGAGGTTGCGGTTCTTCCGATCTTCCTAACCCTAAGAACGCGCGATTCCGAGTGTCATCAGATTCCGCTGGTGACGATGTTTCTCCCGTGAAGAACGCTGTAGCAGTCTTCGGCTCGGCTGTCACTGAAGATTTGGACGTCTTTCCAAAATACATTGCAGGATTCTGGACTTGTTCGTAATCAGTCTCAGCCTTTATCATTTCGAAGTGATATGCCCTCAACGTTCCCACTATGTCATCCAGAGATTGAGAGTAATACTTATCCTCGTTCAACTTGATCATGGCCACGTACACAGCCCATTTGGCTGGTAGGGCATCAAGAAGTTTGTTGTTCTTGTCAGTATCGGTAAACTCAATCCCGTGGCTCTCAAGTTCCGTCAATAGATGATAGAAGCGGGTGATGATGTCATCCAGTTGTTCATCCTTTAACGCCTTGAATATTGCGAACTGTTGTTTCAACAGCTCTGTACGCTTCCTGCGAACCCGAGGATTACCCTCACACCTCTTCTCGAGCGACTCCCAAAGTTCTTTCGACGTCTTCTGAGTCCTGAATGTGTGTAGTATATCCTGAGGTAAAGCCATTCGGATAAGCGAGAAAGCTTTGTTTTCGGCCTCATATAATTTCTTGTCATCCTCCTTCATCATTTGGTATGACAAGACCTTTTGACGGCCTTCAACTTCTGACACCGGTGGAATATACCCTTCGTCGATGCACACCCACATGCGCATGTCATTGAAACGTACGAAATCAGTAAATCGGTCTTTCCACCAGTAATAATCCTCGACCTTCATCAGCTTAGGCAGTGCGTTTGCCTTCCCGACCTCGTGGTCCATTTCTAGAAATTTCTGAAGATTTGACATCTTTTCGAAAGTAATTGAATTTGAACTTAATTAATTTAATTCGAAATTGATTTAGACTAATTCTTTCGAATCTAGGTAGATTCGAAACTAATTAAGGTTAAATCTTTTGGGATTAAATTCGATTAAGTGTTAAATTTCAATTAGATTCGAAACTATGTCAGATTCGAAATATCCTTAGATTCGAAGGGCAGCAAACTCGAGGGAATCAGCAGATTCGAAAAACCTATCGAAACTATACTAGATTCGAACTAGACTCGAAACTAGACAGACTCGAGACCCTCTTCGAATGAAGCACAAACTCGACACAGATTCGAAACCTACTGAAACAAACTCGAAAGGAGCAGATTTAGGTTAGACTCGAGACTAAAGAGAAACCCTAATTACCCCTATTAGATTCGAGCGCCACAAACTCGAAAATCGGCTAACACTTTGATTTTTTGACGTTTTTCAGATTAAACCAGTATTTTTCTAACGAAAAATAATGGTTTCGATCAAAAACGAGAAAAACCACAAAGTATTTGCTGAATACCCGTTTGCTAAGCTCAAAAACTCGATTTTGAGAGAACAACCGTCCAACTAGCGTCAAGAAACCTAGAATGTATTTGATGAACACGAAGAACACCAAGAACACTCCGTAGGCTCTGATACCACTTGTAAGGTCTACCACTACGAGATCTATCTAGACGCGGAGCCGTCAACGAGTGCGGAATCCTCGTTAACGGGTAGACGGATATCTCTCAACCATGAAACACGGAGACTATTAGACGCTGAACGAACGACACACGAACGATCCTACGAACTAATTCTCTCCGAAAAAGCACCAAAGCTGATGATAAACTCGAGATCGCCTTAAGCTTAATTCCTCACGAATTCTGCTAAAAGTCTGATAATATCTCGAGTCTATCCCTAATTATAGACCCTGATTCGAGTCTGTTATGGGCCAAACTCGAATCTAGCCCAAGGCCCATTCGAGTTTGTCCACAATGACACTCTCGAATCTGGGCACATTCGAATCTATGGCTACATTCGATTCTATCACAGATTCGAATGCCAAGCCTTAAATAAATTCGAATCTAGCATTTCACATAACCAACTAAGTGTTGATACTTATGTTATTACATTATGATTGAATTTATCTTTGTACTTTATGTTTTAACTTCTTGTAATGTGTTACATCAAGTTCAAACATACAAGCACTAATAAATATCAAACATATATAAACATATATAACAAGCACTTGCTGAATCACAATGTAGGATCACTTAGACTGCTATCGTCACACAGGATGTAAACGGATCCGGTTATATCGCGGGTTCGACACCGATACCCGACCCCAATATCAAAAATCCACTGTGTATATCATTAAATCCCATTTAATCTCGTTAATCCATATTTATAACTTATCCACTAAAATTATGTCCCGAATCCACGTAATCTCCGTCCCGACACGTATAATCCACTATACGGGACGCAATTGGACCAACGCAATAATCACTATTATAATTAGTCAATAGGATAATTACACGTACCTGCTCGGGAGTTGGGGTGTTAGAAATTGCATTAAATTTTGAGTTTATTTTTTTCATTAATTAATTAGTAATAATGTTTATTTAAAATAAATATCTATCATCATTATCCATAATAATCATAATTAGATCCAAATATAAAAATTTGAATTAGTTGTGTAAATTATTATTATTATGCATAATAAAGGAAAACATCAAATGTCACGTGTCATCTCTACGTTCACCAAAAAGATATTTACAACTTATAAAAATAAAAGATAAATACAACTTAATATTTTAAAAAAGATAAACTCTATTTTTTAATCTGTAAATAATAAAAAATAAACACAATTATTATTTTTGTATGTTTTTATTTTTACTTATATACATTTTATATAAATAAATTTAATTAAAAATATCCACGTAATACGTGGGTTATAAACTAGTTTATATGTAATGTAAGTCCAGTAAAATTTGGAGGCCCTTTGTATTTTGGGGCCCTGTGCAGTTGATCAGACTGCACAGGCTAATAACCGGCCCTGATTTTACCGGTTGGAGTTTTTTTCAATGAAAATGGTTAAGAGTTTAATCGTAAAAATATCCAACTTAAGCGCCTTTTGCACAAGTATCTCAAAATAAAAATATGATTACTTTGATTACATAATTTGATAAAACCATCAAAATGTTGTTGTATAAATAAATAATGGTTTTCCAAATATTTCATATGTATTTGATTTGATTTGAAATTTCATGTTAGATTTTGACCTTTTGTGAGTAAACCTCAAAACACCGAACCAAATTTTTGTTCTCCTATTTGCATCGGAGATCGCCTAAAGAACCATACGACCGGCGAATCCAAATTCGAAACCTCGTCTGACATGGAAAATTCACAAGAATGCGACTTCAAAATCGGCCAGCGAGTCCATTGGGCTGGAGACTGCCGGCGAATCGGCACCGTGAAGTACGTCGGACAAGTCGAAGGCTATTCCGGCGACTGGATCGGCGTCGACTGGGACAATTCTGACGGCAAACATGATGGTTCGGTTAATGGTGTTCGCTATTTCAAAGCGCAGTTCCCTAAGTCAGCTTCCTTCGCTCGCCCACACAATTTGAGCACCGGAGTTACGCTGTTGCAGGCCCTAGATATCCGATACCGAACCACTTCTACTAAAGAAGAAGAAGGTACAAATGCAATTTATAGCTTTTAGGTCAGTTTGGCTCGTGAAATGAAAATTTTAGTAATTAGAGTGGGGCTTTTACGGTGGAATGGAAAGGATTGGAAATTGAGAGATATATAGATTATTTTTCTAATAAACTAAAAAAAAAAATTGGATCTTAATGTTTACTTGATAAAATCCAATTATTTTTGTTAGTATATTCTTATTGTTGTGGTTAGAAGAACAACGAATGTCTCTGGCTTCATTTATTTCTATTTCATCTTACCAAGCTCTGCCTTATCTATGGTTTATATTATAAAGAGAAGAAAAACGTTATTTTTATTCCATCCAAATCTGTGGTCAAAGGAATTCGTTAATCCTAGCTGTTTGTAATCTAATTTTGATTCCTACGTTTCCCAACATATACCATTAACCGATCCTAAAGATTATTACGTATTTCTTCCCATTAAACACATTAAGGAGTGAATTTTAAGTTCTAATTCCTTCAGATTTCATTGGGCAAGTCATATGAGGCATTGAGGCTTTTAATTGATTAAGGCGGCATAACAACATTTTTTTATAGTTTCACATGGTTATGGTTTTTTTCTTGATGTTCACAGATGAAATGTATGTTCTTTCTGCTAGCAACAAACGAGTAAATGTTCAGCTTCTAGGTAAAGAAAAGATCGAAGACATACTGGGCCGATTCGAAGAGTTGCCTGGTGCATCGTTATCTTATTTAGGGGTCAGCTCTTCTGGTGACTCTTTGCAAATTAGTAAAACTCTACCAAGTAAGGTTCAGCAGTTTTAATTTGTTTAGCCTGTACAGCTAGTTTGGTTTAAAGTTCTGTTAAATTGGATCGAGTGAGCTTGATAACATTTGAATTTGGGGTGCCGAGGTGCTTGTATGTGCATTTTCAAACTGATCAAAGTTTTTTTTTTGAACAGCAGAACTCACACACCCATCTAATCCTACTCCTAGATCTACACATTTTTTGTCCACAATGGGACTCGAACCCACAACCTTGGGGTCTCCACTAACACCTTGGTACCGCTAGGCCAAAGGCCTTTGGTTCAAACTGATCAAGTGAACTCTCTAACTGAAAGTGAAGTAAACATGGTGTTGGAGGTGTTTATGTTGACTTACATAATAATCAATAAATTTAATGGAGTTGAAATAGAGGGATTAATTGCACCAAAATGTACCTTAGTTTAATTAACTTCTATTTTAGGAATGAACTTTCAAAATCAATGTTTAAGATCTATGCTATAAGTTCATCATCAAATAAGAGACTTGGCTACCAAATAAGGAAGCCATTTATCAAAACTAAATTCTAGTTTTAGATATTTAGGTAACAGGGTTGTTATTTGATTATTCTATATATGGAAACTTGTATATATAGTAATGTCTTTAGGTTAGGCCCGTTTTTGTATATGGGCTCTTAGGGTTTTAGTTTGTACATATATCACATCTATCCTTGTCTTTGTTAATATAGAAAATACAAGAAATATTCTCCAAACTTTCTATTCTATGGTAAGAGAGTGATACAATCAGTTTGCGGTTTGAGAGTTTAGACGTAAAGCACCAGTTTACAGTGCGTATCATACTCACATCCACCATAGACGAACTCTAATCAGTTCAGCAATGAGTACGATAGTCGTCCACCACCCATATGCCACCAACGTGCCATCGTAGTTTCCCTATGTGCTGGCATGTGAAGGTGCGTGAGCCATTGGACTGTTAAATTATCTCATGAGATGTTACTTCCGTTTTCAAGAAAGTTTTCCTTTTTTTGTGTTAACCTCTTGTAAGTTGTAACCATGAGGAAAGTGATGATTTGTTAGCTTATACCATACCATGTTCTTACTCGTTTGTTGATCCTCCTCCCTACGGATCCTCCTGATCCTTCTAACCTGTCTACTGATCTTCCTTCATTTAGTGTTGATAAATTTTTTGAGTCTCACTCTCACAAACTACCTCCTTAAAAGTATAGCATAGGTGAAATTGCTCCACAGTCCACACAAGATCCCAAACCTGTCTCACCCTCTACGTCAACATATCTAACTCTTGATCCTCCTTTGACCTGAACCACCTATTTAAGTGATGCAGGTTTAATGGAACTATGGAAGCAAAACTTTGTGATGTACCTATGGTACCAAATTAAAGTTAAAACAGGTAATATATTTCACTAGATACTCCCAAAAAGTTTAGAATAGTTATGTAAAGTTGAACTACCTTACTATCGTCTTGATATATTTTTTTTTCCGGTGAACATTGTTGTTCATTTCATGTCATCTCCTAGAACCTCACATTGGGATGATCTAGTCGTATCCTGAAATATCTAAGAGGTGCCCTAGAGTTGTGGCATTTTACATCAAAATCATGATCACACATGACTGCAAGTTCTATAGATGCCGGCTACAATATATTGCTATGTATCAAAGTGTCTTGTCTCGTTCAAGTGCAAAATGTGAATATATGGCAATGGCACAAGCCACTTATGCACATATATGACTACATAATCTACTTGGTGAGATTGGGTTTACTCAATCACAACTAATGAAGTTGTGGTGTGATAGCCACAGAACTATTTGTATTACAAACAATATGGTATTCTATGTAAGAACCAAACATATTGTAATTGATTGTCACTTCATGCGAGAAGAAAATAACGGAAGGAACACTTACAACCCCACCACAACCCCCCCCCCCCCCCCCCCCCAAAAAAAAAAAAAATGCAGAACACAAATGGCAATTTTAATTGGACTTGTAACAAGCTGGGTATAATCAATATCTATTCTCCAGCTTGAGGAGTTTTAGAACGCATATATGGAAACATCTTTAGGTTAGGCTTGATTTTGTTGAAGGGCTCTTGGGGTTTTAGTTTTTATATATATCACATGTGACATGTATCCTTATCTTTGTTCATATAAACAATACGATACAAATTCTACGAAGTTTCTGTTACTATTAACTCATAAAATAAGCTCTTAAACATTGATTGTTAAAGTACTCTCCCTAAATTAGAATTTGATGGAAGTATGCTCCAAAATAAGGGTATAAGTAACTTGACAAATAGTTGTTCGCTGCTGATTTTTTGATGAATTGACCCGTAGCCATTCAGATAAAACCAAAGTAGGTTATCCAAGTACAAAAATCTTATTATTCACTTTCAAATGCACGCCCATTAACTCCTTAAGTACATTTCGAAAGTACCCTTGAGGAATGTCATAACTCCATGGGTATAAGGTTATATATGAGATTCAGGATGTGAAAAAATTCTTATTTCCTAGAGTAATTAGTAATATCATGGCACATTAGCATGCTTTTGGATATGCTAGCATACATTGCTTCTTGGTAAAAACCGATCTAGATGCAAGTAACTTAAACACCTGTTTAGCTTATGTTAAGACGGATCATTGTTTGTGATAATCTAATTTTTGCGGACATCGGATGAGAATTGGGATGTAAAGAGCATACTGAGTTGGAAATTTTGTCGGGTCCCTTAATATGGTGGGACAACAATTTATAAGATTACTAGGGTCATCTCAATATACTCACTTGAACTTGAAGAGAAAAGCAACAATACTTGATCATGCTACTTGAAACAGAAGACGAGATGTGGTTGATCGGATAATTCGCTGCCGCATCAGCCCAAAACCGTTGTGGGACATTATCGTGAATCATCATAGTGTGAACAACATCCAACAGATGACGGGATTTACTTTCAGCAATGCCATTCTGTTGGGGTCATAGTTACTAGATTCACTCACTGTTTATGCCAAGAACTGCAAACCATACCCTTCGTACCAAGTCGCGGTACGAAAGCGTACCATTCGATTGCCAATTCGCATGTTGGTACGTGGAATTAGCGTACCTGACCATGAGTAGGATCGATACCTGATTCGCGATTGGGCCGAACCCAATTGGAAAAAAATGCGACTTGGGGTTCTTGGTACTTGCTCAGTTCGGATAAGATGAAACGACTAACGTCACAAATCAAATTGAGCGGGAACGATAAGCGTTTCGTTTCCAGTAGCATGAATCGATTGAATCAAGATTGTCAATCGTTTAATAGGCTAGGAGGGAAACGGAACATGTGTATATATATACAAACGAATCTGTCAGTCGTACGTACTCAATTCACATGAATCATACTGAAATCAAACATGGTGTTTGGAAAGCATAGAAGCAATGGAACTAATGCAGAACAAGTATATATTACTGAAGATTTTTATTGATCTTGAGGAGGACCAATTTCACAGCAACACCAACAGTAACAGTTCTTTCTTTCTGCCCTATACATTCTTAATTGTTAATATCTTATTTCCCTGTTATTTTAGATTCTGCCCTGTTCTTAATCAATTTCAAGCTGTTCTTCTTAACTCTGCTGGTCTGCTTTGTCATGTAATCAATTTCAATAATAATTCATATTCAGTCTGTCCTTATTGTTTCATTGTTACTGTCCTTAACTCCTTATTGTTTCTGTTCTTGTTGTCCTTAGTTCCTTATACTAAAACAGCAACACTAAAACAGCTGTCCTTACTCCTCAGTTCCTTACCCCTTAACTCTGCCCTGTTATTAAATATGTTCTTGTTGTTACTGTTATATTGTTATTAACTTATTATATTGCTGTTTGATCATTTTATGTTTCTAGTGATCTAGTCCTTATTGCTTCTGGCTTTCAGTTTTGAGTTTTGACAACAACTCTACTTTCTAGTTCTTGTTGTTTCTGTTTTATTGTTATTATATTGCTGATTTTTGTTTCTAGTTCTTATTGTTTCTGCTTTGAGGTTTGAGTTTTGACAGCTGTTTTAGACTTTTAGTGTTGCTTTTATTGCTGTTTTAGAGTTTAGACTTTAGTGTTATTGCTGTTTTTGTGTTGCTGTTTTAGAGTTTAGACTTTTATGTTTCTGTTTTAGAGTTTAGACTTTTATGTTTCTGTTTTCCGATGCATATTGGTCTTCCATTGAATCCACACACATAAATATTTGAAGGAGATAATCCAATATTCAACTTTCAAAACATAACTCAAAACTCAAAAGACATTAATAGTTCAACAATGATTCAAAATACATAAATTGAAATTACATTAAACAATGTCTAATAATCATCTACTCTTGCTCTTTTCCCTTTCCCATTGTTATCCCCATCTTCCTCCAAAATTTCCCATGTTATATCTTCTAATCTTGCACTCGATCCTTCTGTCAATGTACTTTCTGGATCCACGTCCCACTTTTTGTGTGGTCCAGATTTATAATTTGTGGAAAATCGAGATTGAAGCCGAATGTTTGAATGAATGAATTCGAGATTGTCCGCTCTTTCACAATTTAAACGGTTCTCTTCACGTTATGGATATAAGAATAAGTGCTCCAGTTTTTTCTCTCTGCCGAAGAGCTGCTTATAGGTTGTGAACGTATCTTTTTGGCAACTTCGGCTAATTCCGAAGTTTCTGATCCATAAGTTGACCACCAATCTATTCCTTCCATCGTTACCACATCAGGTTGTGTTGCCGTCAAAGAATTTATCCATTTCTTCATATGAAAGGTCGCAAATTGCTCTCTTAACGTCCATTCTTCTTCTTCATTTTCAGCAATCCTTCGAAAGGCTTCCATAACCCCCATTATAATCTCTTTGTCTTGATTTGGTGATTGC
The DNA here is from genome assembly GCA_020465985.1 of Centrapalus pauciflorus. NCBI lineage: Eukaryota > Viridiplantae > Streptophyta > Magnoliopsida > Asterales > Asteraceae > Centrapalus > Centrapalus pauciflorus. Next base: position 393,943 of record JAANYP010002891.1, on the reverse strand, counting down.
AATGCCACCTGGTGCTAAAGTCTCAAGATATCGTTTGTCATAAAATCGTGGAGTTAAAGCGAACCCCAAACAATGTAGTGGAATGCCGTTTGTGCATAATCCCCGGGCAGTCTTCATATCCACCATGTTTCTCTCCAACATTCCAAAAGATTCCTCAATTCTTTTTTCTGATGATGTATTTTTTAAAAGTATTGATTTTTTCAAAGACTTTGAAACTCCTTCACTTTCGGCCTGTTTAGCCTTGTTCCAAAGTCCGATATTTATCCCGATCTTTCATCAAAACAGGACATCTTTTAATATCTGCTTTTTCCCAGCTGGAGCCCTAAAAAATGGGTGTAACTTCTAGTATACGAGCTTGTATATTTTAAATTGCAGTGCTTACAAATCCATTTTTTTAGAACCTCCAGCATTTGTACTATCACCACCACCAAGTAGTGCTACTTCTTCTAACAATGACTTATTAGCAGCATCCTTCTCTTCACCATGTGTTGCTCTTGCTGTTGTAGCTAAAGAACAATCATAATCAAGAATTCGAGATTCAAGAATCAACTAGAAACACAAAACAACAATGACAGCAACACTAAAACAGAAACAGCAACACTAAAACAGAAACTACTGCAACACTAAAACAGAAATAACACTAAAGTCTAAACTCTAAAACAACAATACAGAAACACTAAAAGTCTACTGTCAAAAACTCAAAACTCAAAGAGAAACAATAAGGACTAGAAACATAAATCAGCAATATAATAACAATAAACTAAAACAGAATCAACAAGAAGTAGAAAGTAGAGTTGCTATCAAAAGTCAAAACTCAAAGCAGAAAGCCAAAAGCAATAAGGACTAGATCACTAGAAACTATTCCACTACATTGTTTGGGGGTTTGCTTTAACTCCACAATTTTATGACAAACGATATGTTGAGACTTTAGCACCTGGTGGCATGGCAAGAAAAGCACCAAATCTAGACAAAGAGGTTATAATGGGGGTTATGGAAGCCTTTCGAAGGATTGCTGAAAATGAAGAAGAAACGGATGTCAAGAGAGCAATTTGCGACCTTTCATATGAAGAAAGGGATATATTCTTTGACGACAACACAAACTGATGTGGTAACGATGGAAGGAATAGATTGGTGGTCAACTTATGGATCAGAAACTCCGGAATTAGCCGAAGTTGCCAAAAAGATACTTTCACAACCTATAAGTAGCTCTTCGACAGAGAGAAACTGGAGCACTTATTCTTATATCCATAATGTGAAGAGAACCGTTTGAATTGTAAAAGAGCGGACAAGCTCGTTTGCATTCATTTAAACATTCGGCTTCAATCTCGACTTTCCGAAAATTATAAACCAGGATCACACAAAAAGTGGGACGTGGATCCAAAAAGTACATTGTAGAAGGATCGAGTACAATATTAGAATATATGACATGAAAAAATTAGGAGGAAGATGGGGATACAATGGGAAAGGGAAAAGAGCAAGGGTAAATGATTATTAGACATTGTTGAATGTAATTTCGATTTATGTATTTGAATCATTGCTGAACTACTAATGTCTTTTGAGTTTTGAGTTATGTTTTGAAATTTGAATATTGGATTATCTCCTTCAAATATTTATGTGTGTGTGTGTGTCTATATATATATGTTTGTGTGTGTGCGCGCGCCCATCGTACCACATCATATGGTACATCGTACTGGGGCGAACCGGAATGAGCCTACCCCCACGCGAACCGAGTTTTGAGACCTAGCGAACCGCGTACTCATACCTCGTTCCCGTAACGGAGCGTACCGCGAACTATGTGACTATGGTTGGGGTGGATATGCACATGATGATTCATGTATAATACCACGCTCAGACAGAAAACTAATAATATCAGGAGAGAAATACTCTTTTGCATTATTAGATCAAAGAGTTTAATATGCACATCAACCCGGTATTTAACATATGCATAAAATTAACCAAAAATAGGAAGTATTTCATCATGAGATTTGAATAAATAAACCTAAGTTGTACGAGAACAATCATCAACAAATGTAAAGAATATTTTATAATGATTTTTTGTAGTAAGTAGACAAGGTCCCTAAACATCAGAGTGAACCAACTGAAATGAAGTGCTGATTCGACTGGACTCTCTAGGGGCATAGGGACGATGAGTGTGCTTTCGTAACTGACATGACTCGCAAGTAAACTCATGAATAGATGAAATGTCTGGTCTTCATTGCTTCAAAACAGTTAAAGAAGGACGACCTAGCAATGAGTTTCCAGATACTTGACTCACATAGATGTGCTGATGGAGAATGCAATGCAGACACATGATAATTTGTAGCAATCAATCGGTTCGTCTCCACTTCCTGGAATAGTGGAATACACAATGTGTAGGAAAGAAAGTTACAGAGCAGTTATGGTTTTTGGTAATCTTACTAACAGAAATAAGGTTATCTGGGAAAATAGGAACATAAAAACAGTGATAAGTTTAGGTTTTGCAGATTTCTATTAGATCCTGTGCCCATAATTGGACATGAAGAACCATTGGCAAGTCTAACTGGGTTATGGGTTTTACTGGTTTCTAGGTTAACTATAAGGTAGCACCAGAATCAATAAGTCCAAGATGACGAGCAGCAAGCAGAAAGACAGGTTGAGAATTTATCTGATTGTGCTGTATTAGCACAAGGAGTGGATGCTACCTGTCCTGACTATTCAGGTCGGGTTTGATAAGCATCTTTCTCGCTGAAGAGACAAGTGGTCATATCAACATCTGCTTGAGCACAACTCACGGGGGTGGATGAGATCCGGGTGGTCGATTTGGACGGTTGTACTTAGTGCGGCCATATTCCTTGCAATAATGACATTGGATCTTCTTAGGATCGTTCTTCCTATTTCCTCCTTTGCCTAATTCCTGGCACCGGAAATCATAAAAGAAGATATCTCAGTTATAGATGCTTGTGCTGCCAAGCTGAATACTTTTCTCGAACAAGATGATATGTCGATTCTAGAGACTGAGAGGCCGTGTGACTCAAAAGCAAAGGACGAGACCTAGAGTACTTAGGGGATAGTCCTGGGATAAATGTCATCACGTCCATTTTTGCTAACCGCTCCTCCTGAAGTTTGACATCTGAGGAGCACTGCAAGTGTTCCCACATCTTCTTTGTCATAGGTTAATTTTGAGCAGTGCTCAAAACTTGAGGTTCCATAGCGTTTGGCAAGGCCATTCTAATCTCACTATCATCAAGCTTCCATTTCCGAGTTTTAGGGTTTGGAGGCTCCTGGTTCAGATATGCATCTTTATCCAAACTTTCAAGCCCAGTTTGGACAAACATGGCTCCATTGGGTCCAATTCATGGAGTTAAATTTGACAGTATTTTAGAATAGCAGAATAATTTATGATTCCTGAAATCATATTGTCACTTGCCTTAGCTTCTCCCATGATTAACTTATGGAGTACACACACAAGTAACGACTCTAATGGAAACCAAAGTAAATCTGGAAGAGTCTTGACGTGAACAGTGACGAAAATCAAGAACGGAATAGGGTACTGGATGGTGGCAGCAGTACTGCGGATTGGGCTCTGGCGACTGCTAGCGTTTATTCTTTGGCTGGTCAGGTTTGTACAAAGAGCCTTAGCTCTGATACCATGAGACAAGGCATCTAGAGATGTAAAATATTTCTGCATCTTTCATTTAGGTGTGGAACACAATTTTAAATAGAGAAATACATTAGTTATCCTAGGAAAGTATTAAAGGTACTACTAAAATACAGCCTATGATTAAGCTGATTTACAGCTATACAATCTCTAACACTACTGAAAAATGTGATGTTTTTCTTTGATATTTTGCTGATTTATATCATGATTACTTTGTGGAGTATAGATGTTTGTTGAAAATTTGATTAATAGTTGATCTTAATCATATGTTAGAAGAAACCATAATAAACATCAACATACAGTTTCACCCAGTTTTGTTTCAATTCAATCATGTATGTTTTTTTGCATGCAGATCTGAAGGAGCTTGATTTAACAGGAAATCTGCTTTCCAAGTGGCAAGTATGTTTTACTACTTATAAATTTACTAGAGGTGGCAATCTCAATTCTCAACACTTTTATGTAAAAACAAGTCAATTTATGCTCTATTTTAGTTTATAAGGGGTAAGCATCACCGTTGTCACCCCCACCGACCGGTCCCATGGACGACCAACATGCGGAGGTAAATTACGACTGTCTTTGGAGCATGGAAGTCAAGGAAGCTTATTTTTGAACCTGAGACTTCCATATTATATTTGTGTGCCTTGCCCTCTTCTTACCGCTGAGACACTCATGTCACTATGTGAGGACAAATGGAAAAGATTATGAAGGAAACTTTACCTATTAATGGAATCATTAAGAGGTAAACAAACAACACCATGGTGGGTCAGCCCGACCCGACCTCTGTTTGACCCACATTTAAAAATCAACCGTTTTGACCAATTAGCCAACCTGTCAAACATGCCCATTTAGCCACCTTTATTTACATTCCTATGGTTAGGTTGAATGCTACTAGTGGTATTGGTATACATCGGAATTATGCCAGAGACGTATTTAAATTATTACTATAAGCGTTTTCAGAATTATTTCACTTGTGACGTGTAGCTTCACTGATTCAACATGATCACCTATGAAAAATTTTGAGGCCTGAATAGACGTCCATTTAGAGGATGATTACACATTGTTCCAGAAAATAGACAAAATTTGAATCTTTTACCTAAGTTGACTTTGGCCATGTTTGTGCTTGTCTTGTACTGCAGGATGTTGATGCCATCTGCAGCGGGTTACCAGCCCTTACAGCACTTAATTTGACAAACAATCTAATGTTACACGATGTGGTTAGGATCTCTCACCTCACAAATCTTCGGATTTTAGTTTTAAATAATACAACCATAACTTGGTCTCAGGTAAGCTGAATTTCCCTTGCTTCTTTTGACTTGAGCTTTTCAGTAGTGTCTGTACAAATGAAATTTACTTGATTTTGCAGGTTGAGGTGCTTAAAGAGTCACTGCAAGCCATTGAAGAGCTGCATCTAATGGGAAATAAGTTGAGGGAGATAACGGTTGGTAATATCCTCATTTTATTATGTTCTAGCCTTGTTAATGTTACATTTACAGTGACTCCATAGACTGTTTCATCTAGCATAGTTACTTTAAGTACTAATGAGTACTTTCTTCATGCCTGACAACATGCCTTTCCTTGTCATTTTGATAGAGAATATGCTAATGCTTCATTAAGCCCAGCAAGTCTTGGGCCTGGAAAATAGAAGATAATAGATGGGGCTAGAGGGGCACGTGTAGGAGAGGGTGGGAGAATAATATATAGTTAGAGATTGTGGTAAAGGGGGCAGGGAATTAGTTTTGTTATTCGGCTGTTAGGCTTGGGCAGGGAGAATTCTATTCTCTCCTGAATTTGGGCAGGAGGTCTCCATCTGGTTGGATCCTCTCTGATTTGCATTTTCCTTTCTTTCAATCAATGAATCATACTTAATTCCTCTACAATCTCTTCATCTACATAATTCTTAGTTTAGTTCTTATTAATTGGTTCCATCGCCGGGAAATCGAAATGGGTCAACCGGAGGTACCGTCAATGACTACACGACTGCAATCTCGTGTGGATGCTCATGAAGAGAAGTTACAACACCTCACTGCACAAGTAAAAGATCTTTCTACCACTGTCTCCTCCATGAAGGAGACTCTCAACGGATTACCAGATGCAATTGAGAAGATGATGTCAGGATTTTTTAAGAAGCAAGGTAAACGTCCTCCTCCTGATTTCTTTGATGATAATTCTGCGCTCCATGAAGGCTCTGGTTCCGGCACTAAAACACCAGGTGGTGGACTTGACGAGTTTTTCCGTGAAAACCATTTTGACGACTCCATTTTTTCTCTACCCAAAGTGAAGCTTCCATTGTTTGACGGGACTGATCCTCGTGGCTGGATCACCAAAGCAGAGTTATATTTCCAGGTACACCAAACTCCTCCATCACATAAGTTGAAATTGGTTCAGATGTGTATGGATGGAACCGCCCTTAATTGGTTTGCTAACCTGTTGAATAAAAACCCAAATACCACCTGGGATCAATTTCGAAACAAGTTGATGGTTCGATTTAGCGGCACAAAATTCCGTAATGCTCATGAAGCGCTTGGATCCTTGTTTCAAGAAGGAAGTGTCGGTGAGTATATTGAAGATTTCGAGGCTTTATCAGCATTAATTCCAGATCAATCAGAAGAACAATCCATCGGAATGTTTTTGCGTGGTTTGCTGAACGACGTTCGAAATTGGGTACGAACCCTAAATCCTATTACATGCGACCAAGCCATGGATTTCGCACGTCACGTTGAGATCGCTACAAGCAACGCAGGGGAAAATTTTGGATATGGAGGGGGAAAGCCTAGTACGTCTCCTGGAGGACACATCCAAGCCCAATCATGGAAAAATAATTTTAATGAAACAGGCCCAAGATCAGACAGGCCCACTCGTTTTGTTAACCAGGCAACACAACCCAACAGAACAAATATTCAACAATTTAACCAAGTCGGTGGATCTCAGGCACGTTTCTTTGATGCTTCAAAACCTAATCCCTCTGCTCCTCCTAACATTGGGACACGACATCTCACGAAACAAGAATGGGAAGATCGTCGAAAGAAAGGCTTGTGTTTTAGTTGTGGACAGCGATACTCTCCGCAACACAAATGCACAGACGGTCAACTTCGTGTATTACTGCTTGCTGATGGCGAAGGAGTGGGTGAGGACGGTGAGATTTGCCGATTGGAAGCAGTCACACCAAACGAGGAGATCGTGGATGGGGAGTGTTATATGCTTGAACTCTTTGGAATACCGTCGAACTCCTTGCCTCACTTAGAAACACTCAAGTTAGAAGGTGAATTATGTGGTACTCCAGCCCTGTTCCTCGTGGATTGTGGCGCTACTTATAATTTCCTTTCTAAAAGGATAGCAATTGCTTTAGGTTTGGAAATTAAACCGATAAAAAAGTTGAATATCAGTCTCGGGGATGGGACAGTTGTTGGAATTTCAAAACAGTGTCAGAGAATTACTATTCGAATTGGGTCGTTCTCTTGTGTGATTGATGCTCTGGTCAGTGAATTGGGACAACTGGATGTGATCTTGGGAATTGCATGGTTACGTATGTTAGGAGATGTTACTTTTAATTGGCAGACACATCGGATTTGTTTTTGGAACCAAGGAACACTAGTGCAATTACAAAGTCTTGTTACTGGCTCTGCAAATTTTCCAACTCCTAGGAACAAGGGGCAGGAAAAGCAGTGGTTGATTCCATGGCAGCAAAGCACTATTGAGGCCGAGGCTTACGCCATTCAAAGTCGATGTTCGGAATCCAGGCTTGAGGACAAGCCTCTTCTTTATGGGGCCGGTATTGATAGAGAATATGCTAATGCTTCATTAAGCCCAACAAGTCTTGGGCCTGGAAAATAGAAGATAATGGATGGGGCTAGAGGGGCACGTGTAGGAGAGGGTGGGAGAATAATATATAGTTAGAGATTGTGGTAAAGGGGGCAGGGAAATAGTTTTGTTATTCGGCTGTTAGGCTTGGGCAGGGAGAATTCTATTCTCTCCTGAATTTGGGCAGGAGGTCTCCATCTGGTTGGATCCTCTCTGATTTGCATTTTCCTTTCTTTCAATCAATGAATCATACTTAATTCCTCTACAATCTCTTCATCTACATAATTCTTAGTTTAGTTCTTATTACATTTTCTCCAATTTTAAGAGCACAGTTTGACAAAAATATCTAAGGTTCTATGTGATTTTGACTTGATATGTCTCGATACAATAATTCATATTGGTATGGTTGGTTTTTATTTGATGTGAAATGTTTGATTTAATGGGAAAAGCCATGTGGTGTGGGGATGCTTTTTGCATCAAGTTATTCACTTTCCATGTTTCCCTAACCAAACGTTGTCATATAATTTTAACTCTTCTTTTCCGAAGGCTCCCGAAAAATCAAAAGCCGTCTCTCTCCCTACCATTTTGCTGCCACTTATGCTTAATCTAGATCTAATTTATCTAAACAGTCACTTTGGGTATGTTTGACAAAACAACTTGGAGTTGTGAGCTGTAACTTTTGTGAGTTCGGTCTTTTTGTTATTAAAAAGTGTTCGGTAAAAGTAAATGTAACTGTAGCTTATAAGAATAAAGTATAAAATGACTATATATTAGTTAGAAGTTTAATTTATAATTTATTGATCGGGTATAAAACTAATTTTGTTCTACAAAAAACTCAAGTTCGTGCTGCAAGCTACTTCAAGTAGCTTATTTTTTCAACATAAAAGCTAAAGGTCTATCGACCAAACAGAAGCCTTTGTATTATTTTCAATAACAAAGAACATGTTATAACCCCATAGGGGTGACCTAGTGGTTGAGCCTTGGGATTCTCCAAAGGAGATCCTGAGTTCGACTTCCATGGGTTTCAGCTTCTTGGAATTACTTGCCTTTCAAAAATAAAAAGAACATGTTTTCTTCCGAGTTCAGAATTTCCACATGAACTAATAGTCCCTTCATAGGATTCAGAACAGTGGTCAAAAAAATCAGATTTTGGTGTAAATTTTCACCAACTAAACATCACCATATATTTAACCAAAAACATGAATACGAAAAGTGATCTAAATTCTTCAATCTTAGCAAGACTTGACAATGTGAGCTTCAATTTTAATACTAAAATGAGAGAATCTAAGCTTTTTATACCTCCTTGATATATACAATTATTGGGATTGAGACTTTGAGTGAAGTGTCCAAAAAAATCTATTGCCAAAACATATTTGTTTTTTTTTTTGTTATATCTTTAATAAATTAGGTGATTGGTGAAAATATGATATGGGTGTTAAATTAGAATTAACTTAAAGGGAGGGGTAAATAAAAATTAAATTAAGAAGTCTAATTTTTTAGTCAATGAAAACCAATTCGTGAGAGTAAACTCTCTCACTGAGTCATCAAAAACCTTTTGTGTCCAATGCAAAAAACCTTTCGAAACAATTTGCTTAAAACAAGTTATTTATCGCCAATGATCTGGTTTACTGAGGAAGATTGTAATTTCTAATCAACCTCAATTTCACTTTTGATTTTGTTTATTAGTCACTTGTATCATAATGTGTTTCTTGTTGGTTTATTATTTTCATTTTCTTTTACCCAGCCTACATCATCCAATATTGTACAAGGATTTGATTCTCTGCGCGTTCTTAATTTGGAAGATAACTATATAACCGATTGGAGTGAAATCTTGAAGCTTTCGCAACTGAAATGGTATCGAAATCAGAATCTTCTCCCTTCTTAAACTGTATGAAGCTTGTATATTAGCTGATGGTAATGCTTCAAACTACGATTTCCACTTTCAGTTTGGAGCAGCTTCATTTGAATAAGAATAGCATAGAACGCATTTGGTACCCTGCAACAGATGAGAGCTACGAGCCTTTCCAAAATTTGCGCTGCCTACTTATTGGTAACTAAATTTCCGCTATATAAGTATGAAGAAGTTACTTCAATTCTGATTTATCAAAAATTTACCATGTCCAGGAGGTAATCAAATTGAGGATCTATCTTCCATTGATGCGCTAAACTCCTATCCTAACTTAGTGGTAAGGTTGTTTTATTTCATACGCTTTACCTGCCATTGGCATAATTCTTTACTCAAAATTCTGAAAACTAAGCCCATATTTTACCGTAGATAGTAGCATAGGTTCTGTATGACAATAACAAAATTTGGTTGTTACCTCTTAACTAAAAATGTGTTTCTTACGTCATTAAATTGATACTACACTTCTGGTATTCCATAAGTTTCAGGTGGGTTGGTTATTTCTGCTATACGTTTGGTATTCTATGAATTGAGATTGTTTTCAATATTTGTTGGGTATACAGTATGCTATATATAGCTTGAATTGCATCATTAAATACGATAATCTGACATCATGGCTTCTGAGTACAGGATATTAGGTGTTCCGAGAATCCAGCAACTGATCCAAGGAGAGGTGGAATTGCAAGATTTGTTTTGATTGCTCGTTTGGCCAAAGTTAAAATATTGAATGGGAGTGAGGTAAATTCAAGAGCATGTTTAAGGATATATCTATAAGTTTACTGCATTTAAAGTGTTTAAAACCTAAAAAATTCATCTATTGTTGTTTACCAGATTACCCCTAAAGAGCGCAAAGACTCTGAGATTCGGTGCGTCTGTACTTCCTGATTTAATATAATTGTGTGCATTGACAATAGGACTATAAATATTAAATAATCATACAGAATCTGCTCGCACAGAACAGAAGTATCATCAATAATAAAAGTAAGTCTCGTCCATTGACATGAATAGGTGGCAATTTATGCCCAATGGGCCAAACGGGCCAAAACAGACCATAACAAAGAAAGTAAGTAGAAACATAGTTTTAAAATAAAATATTAAAAGTTGATGTATTAAACAAGTTTTTTTTTTTTAAAATCTTCAAACAAATATATGTATGTGTGTGTGTGTGTATATATATATAGATAGATAGATAGAGAGAGAGAGAGAGAGAGAGAGAGAGAGAGAGAGAGAGAGAGAGAGAGATTCAGGTTTAAAAGAGTCTCTCTCGAAATCAAGTGCACCTGAAGGTACCACCTTTAAAAAATTTCTTTTTAATTGTTTTTGTCATGATCATGTTTAACTTAACGTTAGACACATGATATGTGGATACCACATACATTCACACTTTCTACGTCCTTAAAAGTCATGTGAATGTTCATGCATATATGTGTGAATGGTCATCCAAGTGAATGATCATTCACACAATTTGCGTGATCTTTTTTCACCATTCACAAGATTTATTTTTCGAGACTAACATATAATCCTTTTGATGAATGGTCTTGTTATGTTGGTTTATACATGTCTATGTAAGAAAAAAAAAATATGTGAATGACCATTCACAACATGGTACGTTGGAAACTCAACGATACACTGATGAATAGATTCAGGTACAAAAGAGTATCACTAGAAATCAAGTGCACCCGAAGGTACCACCCTTAAAAAACTTTTTAATTTTTTTTATAATTATGTTTAAATTAACGTTACACACATGATTTGTGAACCTCACATACTTTCACACTTTCTACAACCTTAAAAATTATGTGAATGTTCATCCAAGTGAATGATCATTCACACTAATCACATGATTTCTTTTACCATTCACAAGGTTTATTTTTCGAATACAAGGTATAGTCCTTTTGATGAAAAGTTTTTATAGTGTTGTCTACTTGTCTTATACACGTCTCTGAAAAAAAAAAAATATGTGAATGATCATTCACAAGGGTTACGTTGGGTTGCTGGAAACTTAGTTGTACGTAACGTTGTTGAGCCCTATGTGTGTGTGTGCATATATATATATATATATATATATATATATATATATATATATATATATATATATATATATATATATATATATATATATAAGTTTGTTTTTTAATATCGGCCCGTTTGCTTGAATGGGATGAAATCGGCACCTATTTAACTATTTTACTTGAAGATTGGAGGAGGGAAGAAAATAATTTATTTGTGGAGATGCTATTTTCTTTTCCATGGTCAATAATCATGTATGCTATATTTTTTTTGCAGGTATGTACGCCTGGTAATGTCTAAGCCACATCAAAATCTGGAAGAGGTCAAGAGGCTTCACCCAAGGTAATTTTTAGTATAAAACAATTTTTTAACAATTATATTCCAACACATGGTTCAGAAATTCCTAAATATTAACAATCAAACAAATCTTAGAAAATATTCATTGTGTTAATCAGTACCTGGAAAACATATATTCATTGTGGTTTCCATCTTGTCGTGGTCTTCTATTCTCTATTCAGCCTTTTATAGAGCATGATGGCAAGAGGAGGGAGGAACAAGCAGAAAGTGAAAGATGTTGTTGAAATATAATCCTTTAAGGAGTAGAAACATAGAGCTTAACCATTGTTAAAATGTGCCCCGTCAACGAAGTAAGGAAGTGATGTTAACGTAAAATTGAAAAATTCTATAACCTTGTGATAACCTGAAATTGGCAGCAGCAAAACAAAGACAATGACATTGTTTGACACTGTATGTTTGTTGTTTTCTGGATGTTACTGAGTACTAATATTTCAGGTAATTTATTTTAAATGACACGAATCCTAGACTTCGGAATTAGGATGGTTGATGGAATTTAGAGAACGTAAACAAAGACAGTGACATTGTTTGACAATCAAGTTGAACAACAGACATGCAGTGTCGAACAATCTCACAGTTTTTGTTTTGCTGCTGCCCGTTTCAGGTTATCACAAAAGTATATAATTTTGATTCTATGTTAACATCACTTCCTTAATTCATTGATCAGGCACATCATAACAATGTTTAAGATTTATGGTTCTACTCCTTTTATTCGTTACATGAACATTGAACAGGTGTAACTTTGCTGTTATTATATTTAATATAGATATGTATATCGTTTATCCGCTGCCAGACTGCTGACTCTATGATCCCATGATTAGCAGAGCATTGTGTGTTGTATATCATCAGTGAACCAAACAACACCAATGACTGATGGTTGCTGAGAACTAGGGGTGTAAATGAGCCGAGCCGAGCTTAAGCCTGTTTCAAGCTATGTGTGTAAAGCTCAAGCTTGATACATGAATGATTTTATAGGCTCGGACTCGTCTCATTTATTATAATATATATAGTTTCTTTAATTTATCTTATCATATAATTTAATTATATACTATGTATAATATTTTTTTTATAAATTGGAACTTGTCTTGGGGCGTCTTTGGCCATCTTGTAGCACCACCACGACACAGATTCCCCGACAAAACCCCCGATTTAATATTTAGTGTAATTTACATATTATATATTTATAAACTAACTATATATTTATGTAAGGACTCCTTTAAGCTCGCAATAGCTCGATATGTGAAGCTCGGACTCGAGCTTGTTTATTAACTGAGCTCTAATTTAGGCTTGGGCTTATTTAATTCGAGCTTGAGTAAGTCACAAGTAGGTCTGTTCACTTAGACCCCTATCGAGAACAAACATGAAAAGAGAGCTGAATGGAAGAAACAAATAAGTGAATAACAGTAGTGACCTGGAAGTGTAGCAGTGTCAAGGGAGAAAAGTGAGATTTTTTTTGCGTGCTTTCAGCTGCTGGTAACATGAGTAAGTATATTTAATTTTGCGTAAAAATTATGGAACACCAAAAACCTTAGTTGCCATTAGGTTTTCAGGCTTTCATGGGGCTTTATGGAATCCTTGGTTTATGGGAATTTGAAATCCTTCAAGAGTGGGGAGGATATTGAAATCCCAGAAACAAGGGATTTCAAAATCTTTCCACTTTTGAAGGACTTTGAAATCCTAAAAACCATAAAACATCCCATCTCTTTGTTGTCTCAAACAAGGGATTTTGAAACCCTTCCACTTGCAAAGACTTTGTCAACTGAAATTCATCTTCTGCCATGATGTTCATCTATCTTTGTTTCACAATTCTACTCGGGATTGTCTCAAAATTGATAAACTTAAGCTCATGCACCCTCTTGAGAGTTGAGAGCCCACCTCTCTCTCTTCTATAAGTTCAAATGTCGTAATGTTGGGTCTAATTCGGTTATGTAACCAAGTTTACTTCACCCACCTATGTGGCCTTCGATAACTTACAACCTCAATATGTAACAAGTGAAGTATGGGACATTATAAATATGATTTTGTAATTGAATCGTTTGTAACGAGTTCTTGACCCTTAGAAACGTTAAAGTTATATTAACATATCTCTGTCTAAAATATAAGTTTATGCAATCTGCTTAGCATGCATAAATTTTGTTGAAAAGTTAATAAATCTTTGGGTATTTATGGTTGTAATATTTCCAATACTGAGGGAGAAAAGTTAAAGAATATTTTCTAATTGAACTTATAAAGCTTTGTATGGAAATTTATTAACGTAAGTTCACGGTTTTTTTTTTTGGTTGAAATATTGGTTTATTATATCTTCTTGAACTTGACATCAGATTCATGGAGCTCAAAGCATTCCATGGAATCGAGGATGAAAGACCATCAAATGGCCCGGCTGGCCCTCAGAAAATGGCGTCTGGACTCATTAGTATGATTTCTGCTCTGCTGTTGCAAATGATACCTCTCTTCCATGAAAATTGCAACGTTTCCCTATTTGTTAAAGTTTTCATGCTAAAATTTAGGGGTATTTTCATAAAAAAGTAACCAACTTTAGGTTTTTTCTTGTCCAAGTAACCAACTTTCAAATTTTCAATTTTAAGACAACAAACATTTAAAATTTTCAATTTTAGGTAACTGATGATGTTGACATGTGTACAGTACACAGTGAAATTGACGTACATGTTGAAACAACCATTTTAGGTATTAGCCAGCGACTAAATAAGAAAAAATTGAATGTTGGTTGCCTTGAACAAGAAAAAGTTTGAATGTTACCTTAATAGAAAAAATTTGAAGTCTCTTAATTTAGTAGAATTTTTGTTAAGTTCAGTCCTAGAAAAATTATAAAAGCTGGTTATCTTAAACCATAAAAATGGTAAAGTTGGTTACCCTTAAATAAAAATAACCCTTCAACTACTGAAGTCTGATTTGGACAATTCCCATAAACTACATCACCAAATTAAATGTTGCGACTTTCATGGGATTGAGGGAGTAGCTTCTGAAGCACAAATCTATTATTGTTTTGGACTCTCATCATTTCACTTTGCAGCTATTACTCTGAAGTGTGTTGGACCATCCATTGGTGAAAAGCCTCCATTAACAAAAAAGCTACCAGCAACCACCACCGTAATTGTTCATTTCTTCGATTTGACTGTTTACTCTTTCATTTAGGGTTAATGGAGCATGAAAGCCATGTACTTTTGTCAATGTTTCGATTTACGCTACATACTTTTTTGTACTCATTTAGTCATCTTACTTTTTACGTTGTTTCAGTTTCGTACTTACGATACCTACTACCTAGTATGGTAAAAATTATGTGGCATATTTAGTGGTGTCACGAACAACAAATTCATTTGATAAATTATATTATTCCACTCCTAATTTCACATTAACCAAGGGTTTATAAGAATAAAATTGGAATAAATAAGTCATATATTCTAATTTGCAGGATACAAATGGTGTCTAGGTCATAGTATTTAACCATTTTCCAAGTTACAAAAGTACCAAATTGAAACAGAAAAAAAGTACGATGACTAAATGACTATAAAAATGACATAAATCAAAAAATTTGTACAAATAGGTAGCTGTTACGTGCCATTACCCATTTATTTTATGTCTTAATATATGATATGTTGTTTTACAAATCTTTTTCTTAGGTTGGCAAGCTGAAGACTCTTTGTGAGAGCTTCTTCAAATTGAAGTCTATCAAGCCGCTATTATATCTTCAAGAAGAGGTTTGTCTTTGACTTTGATGATTTTATTAATTTGGCTGGAAATTGGCCTTTCTATTATCATTTCACTCGGTTTAAATTGTTTATAGGCAGTTATTGTTGAAAATTTTGAACATATTACATGAGGGTATACTACCTGTTTCTTTTATTTGAGCAGCCAACTTTCTTGGGTAACCAACTATCAAAAATGTCATTTTTTTCCGTCATGGTTATGTTTGTTTGTCTTTCTTTGTTGCTCAACTATTCTTATTTGTTTCATGTTGTTTAGCTTCATTTTTTATCCAATTTGCATAATATTGTTATATTTTGTTCCTTTGTAGGTAAATTTCATAATAATAAAACTAAATGCAAAAAGAAAGGATAATGTTACAGTAATAGAACAAAAAACAGTTGAGAGACGGAAACAACTATAACGACAAAAATAGACATTGTTTGATGGTTGGTTACCAAAAAATGGTAATAACCTAGTTGTTGATCAATAATTTAGTTTGTACATTATTTAGATGTATTTGATTTTTGTTTAAATTTTTTTTAATTTCTTAGAGGCACGATAAACATCAATGATGGAATATGTCTGTTTTTGTAAATGCAAAATGTCTATTGATGACTTGATTGTAAAGTTTGAAAATACCTTTGATATTAGAGGTCAAATAAGACGCTACACTACAACAAATAATCAGGGTTTTTTTTTTACCTAGGAAAAAGGTAATCTATCTATTCTATTAAAGTAGTAACTAATTGCCACGTGTCAATAGACTATAATGCCAATTGGCTTAGCGAGGATTTGCCAAGTGTACCTTACTATTTTTACTATTAATGAATCTATATCTATAACTATATCCATTAAAATCTCAACAAACTACATTTAAAAGATATTTAATAATAATAATAAATTTAGTTATTAATGAACATGTTAGTTTTTTTTTCAATTTTAAGTTTATATGTTTTTAAGGAAAAGATAACTATTAAAATTCCGTGTAATACACGGGTTAATAAACTAGTTTGCTAGTAAACACAATATCCTTTCAGTTAGTTCCATTTTAGGAGTGCACTTTTAAAATCGATATTTAATGGCTCATGTTATAAAGTTTATTTTAAGACAAACCATGTGGTTGGTCCTTTATTTGATTATAAACTTATAACATACACTTTTGAACATCAATGTTAAAAGTATGCTTGTTAAATTATTAATTGACTTAAAGTATCTTTCTTTTACATGGAATTTGGCTAGAGGAAAAGATAACTTAGTAGTTATTTGAAACATAACAAAAAGACACTCATGTTGCCGAAGTTTTTTTTAAGTATGTTTAGAAAAAAGAGGAAAAAAGAGGGGTGAGGTACAGTGATCCATAATGTTAATCACTCCCTAGGCCTATGGCAAGTCAAAAACACCCACCCACTATCATGGTTTCATGAACTTGGTCCCAATTGGGCCAAATGCCACCATTATAACTGTCTTTGCCCATGTGGATAAATGTGTTTGTGTGTGGTTTACAGGGCTCCCCGCTACCTACTCTGCTTGATGATGACATGGAATCTTTGAATGACGCGGGTGTTTGCAACCAATCAACCATTCTGGTTGACGAAGAAAACTAAAAATCTGCATCCTTTCAAGTAAATAAACATCTTACATGCTTGCAGCCTTTTATATCGGTTGAACATATATTGTTTTGAAGATGGGAAGTATATCGTTTGATACACATGCTATCAACACGACCATCAACATATTAAATCTCTTCTCATTGAAGTATCAGGTTTTGGACATTGAAAAGTTGGACATTGAAAAGTCATGGTGTGTAAGTCATATCTTTTTGATAGCATTGTACTTGTATCCTTACATGGCTTGTTTTCATGATTGATTAGCAAGTGATGTGCAAGTAATGCAATTAGTAGAGGGAGACATTGATTTCCTGCGGAAGTGAAGGGGTCCGGGCTCAAATTTGCAAAAGTGAAAGATGTTATTTGTTTAGTGAAGGTTGATGCAAGAAAATGTATTACTAGTTTTACCAAAATTGCATTCTAATTTCATTTTAAGAAATATTTAGGGTAATCTAAAGTCATACAAGAGCAATCTACCTTTTAAAAAGTACAGGTATGGTACGACCATTTTTTATTGTTGATATGGTACGTGTACTTCAGTTTTCAATACCAATGTGACCATATTTGTAATAGAGCCTTTTTTTTTCATACTAATGGAGCCTAATTTGGTAAATTGAGCTCTATTATGTGGAAATGACTATATTGGTATAAAATACCGAAGTGAACACATCATTTCAAAGTAAAAAAAAAGTAGACATATCATATTGGTCTTTTTTTAAATGGTAGGTTACTATTATAACACCTTCGTAGTAATCCAAAATGTCACGTCAATGACATATAATTATATTAAACTTAGCTAATTTCATTTTAATATACAAAATCTTGAGATTTTAAAACTTCAATTTATGTACAATAAGTCATGGTGATCTATTATACATATTCAAAGTAGTTAAATTTATACAGTCGTCCAGATAGTTAACTATCTCTAATGGATAGCTAAACTCCAATATTTGAAAATGCATATTTGAGAGCAACAATCTAGCTATCTTGATGACTATTCACACAAAGTAAAAAAAACACAACTAACTAGTCAATGAATATTCAAGGGTTAGTACAATTATATGATTAAAACACTGATAATAGAGCCTTTTTTTTTCATACTAATGGAGCCTAATTTGGTAAATTGAGCTCTATTATGTGGAAATGACTATATTGGTATAAAATACCGAAGTGAACACATCATTTCAAAGTAAAAAAAAAGTAGACATATCATATTGGTCTTTTTTTAAATGGTAGGTTACTATTATAACACCTTCGTAGTAATCCAAAATGTCACGTCAATGACATATAATTATATTAAACTTAGCTAATTTCATTTTAATATACAAAATCTTGAGATTTTAAAACTTCAATTTATGTACAATAAGTCATGGTGATCTATTATACATATTCAAAGTAGTTAAATTTATACAGTCGTCCAGATAGTTAACTATCTCTAATGGATAGCTAAACTCCAATATTTGAAAATGCATATTTGAGAGCAACAATCTAGCTATCTTGATGACTATTCACACAAAGTAAAAAAAACACAACTAACTAGTCAATGAATATTCAAGGGTTAGTACAATTATATGATTAAAACACTGATAAAAGGCTTAGCAAAGATAATTAAGCAGTAATATGAAAAAGAGCATAACCTTATAACACCAATAGTGGCGTAGTCAGGATTTTGATTTATGGTGGGCCGGAAAATAAATTAATGATGGTTACAATAATGTTGGTCACTTAGAAAGTTTTAATTGCACACAATGTTCTTTTACATCGACAAAATCATCTAAAATAAACATTTTTGCAATATCCTCCTCGATAGAAAAAACTAGACTATCAAAAATAAAGTCATCATCCATTTTATTACGCAACCTAGTCTTTATGATTTTCATGGCTGAAAATGAACGTTCAGTAGTAGTTGTAGTAGACACCAAAAGTGTTAACACAAGCCAAATCAATCTATTAACTAAATAATAGCGACTTGTCAAAATAATGTGTTATCTGGATTTTGGATCCAATCAAACAAAATAAAAATGCATAACACAATTCTCGAATCAATCACAAATTTACCAATTAAAAAAAAACTAGATTTAGTCATTAATCGTATAATGGATTAGAATTTAGAGATGAACTAGAATATACTAACCATAACCGCACACAAGGGGAAGGCGTCGTCGGATGCCAGCACAAGCCACAATTGTTGCCAGATTTCGGACGCCGGCAGAAGCCACAGTTGTCGCCGGCAGAGGAGTGATTGCTCGATTCTCACTTGTCGCTTGTGTTGTCTGCTAGGATATTCATTGATCTTCATGACAAAATCACCGTGATAAAAGGATGAAGATGTCGCTTCATATTTCTCTGCCTCGTTTTCTGCACGTAACGATGCTGCTGCAGATGCTTCGTTTTCTTAATTTCTTAGTTGCTGTGATGTTGCTTCATTTTTAAGATGTGAGATGTTTGTCTTTTTTTAGGCTTTTGTATCAGGTGGGTCAATCTAACTTATATTGATTATATCTATATATTAATGGGCTAATATTTTTTGTTGGGTTGCCATGGCCCACCCTACTTCCTTATTGGTCACACCATTGCTTGTCAAACTAATGTAATATTTGGATTTTAGAATCAATCAAACAAAATAAAAATTCATAACATACACAATTCTTGAATCAATCGCAAGTTTACTAATTAGAGATGAATTAGAATATACTAGCCACAACCACAAAAAAAGAAAAAGGCATTGCCGGATGTCGGACGCCGGCAGGGGTGATTGCTTGATTCTCGCTTGTCGCTTGTCTTGTCTGGGATATTCATTGATCTTCATGACAAATCACCGTGATATAGGATGACGATGTTGCTGCAGCTGCTTCGTTTACTTCATCGCTTCGTTGTCTTAATTTCTTGGTTGCTGTGATGTTGCTTCAGTCTTAAGATGTGAGATGCTTATCTCTTTTTTAAGCTTTTGTATTAGGTGAGTCAATCTAACTTATATGGATTATATCTATACATTAACGGGCTATTTTTTTTTTTGGGTTGTCCATGACCCATCTTACACCCTTATTGGCTACGCCATTTCCAACAACATACCTCACCAACTTATTCTAACAATTCATTGCAACCCAACCATATATCTCAAGTACTCTTCTAGATTTTACTGTAAACCAATGATTTACACAAAATTTATAGATTGTCTCTCTCAACCCTTTTACTTCTAAATCTTCCTACCATTCTATTTATAAATATATAATGTCTGGTGGATCGAGTTATAATAGCTTTTTCAGTGGTGTGGAAAAAGTTTATGACATCATATGGGAAGAGTTACAAGACAATACACTTAAAGAAAAATGGTGGCAAGAACTACAAAACCCAAGAACTAGGTTCAAACAATCATCGACTTTCAAGAAGATACATAAATCGAGACCGTGAATGTGGTGACTTTCGACTATTTGAAATTATTTCTCAAATAACCCGGTCTACGCATCAGAGATGTTTAGATGAAGATTTCATATGCGAAAATAGTTATTTCTTCATATTGTCAAAGCTTTAGAAAATCATTCTGAATATTTTCGTTCAAGGGTTAATGCTACTGGAACAATAGGCCTTTCCACAATACAAAAATGTACATCAGCGATACATCACTTGGCGTATGACACACTTGCAAAATTGTAATGACGAATACATATGAATCTGTAACATCATCATAATTAAGGTAATAATTAAACTAAATTAAATTTCCCAATTGGATTATAATTCAATGGCTTTAATCATGATTACCATAGAAATGTTAGCCACAAGCTTCACTCGCATGTACTATGTACTTTAAACTTTGTAAATTGTGATCCACACAATTATGTACAAATTTTAATGCTTTATGTACAAGTAGCTTAAGCTTGTGTACGTGTTTATATTATGGAAATGTGAAGAATAATAAAGCTTAGTGGTTGAGATTGGAAGAATGAAACTTGGAGGGACTATAAATGAGGGCCAAATAACCCTCCAATCGTGGCCTTTTAGTTCATCCTCATTCCCTCATACATTTTCTGCAATTAGAAGGAGCAAAGAAAAGTCATAGGGCAAGAGAAAAGTTTTGCAAGTTGACTAAGAGATTGAAGAATCTTGGGAAACCAAACACAACATTCAAGGTAGTCTCTTACTTATTTTAATGGTGTGTGTGTCAAAGATTATCTCTACAGATTCGTTAATATGTGGATACCGTTTATGAATCTTCCGATCTGTTTTTTTTTTTCAAGAATACTACTATTTCAAACGTAGTAGGCAAAGTGCTATTAATTGGATGGTCTGACCCCCTTATCGACCCGGTGTCGCAAGGGTATGCGTTGAGGTGGATCTTCTGAAGAAATAGCATAACCTAATAGGGTCTGGTTAGGTATGGGAAAAACGAAGGAAGATGGCATAAAATCGTCTATGAGAAAGACCCCACGGAACGATATTGCACTTGTTGTTCCAAACAAGGTTATTAAAAGTAAAACTTCAAACTTCGTTCGAAAAAGCAACAAAGAGAAGTCCAACCAGGAGCCGTCACTCCTAACTCTAAGCTATAGAAAAAAATTTTCACAAGGTCAAGGAGGAAAAGCTCCCCCACGTCAAATCTACAGGCCAACGCGCAAGACCATCCAATCATCTTTTGAGAATACGTATAATCTTCCAAAAAAGACTACAGACAATCATACGGAGCATAATCTTTTTCTTTTAATAAATAATAAAAAGACTTCTCAGCACATACATATTCGTGTGTGTTCACCACCATCTTCTTTTTAGCCTAGCATCACCAATGGTTAACTAATGGTGAATTTAAAATAGGACGGCCAAGTAATAAAAATGGTAAATAGGGAGTTATTAAAATGATTTCTGGACTTATAAACTCAATAAATAATGAAACCCATGAAATTTGAATTGGTTTTGAGTTGAAGGGATTGAATCATGAAAGGGGTGGATTCCTTGTTGTGGAAGTGTTAAAGTATGTTTATATATGTTTATATTAGTCAAACTAAAATAAGTGTATGTTGAAGCTGAGTTTGGATGGAAAGAAGTTCGAGCAGGGGGTGAAAAATCAAAACAGAATGTGCAGACCTGCACACGACTCGGTGAGTTGCCCCCTCTGCATCGCCGAGTCAATGCTACTAAAATGTAAAAATTGTTTCAGGTTTATTTGCTCGTCGCACCCCTGTTCACTTGAAACTCATGTTTTAAGCATTGTAATTATAGTATAACCTTATATAATCCTTATATACTTATATAACATATAACTTGACATCAAATACTACCTAAAAGGCTATAAGAACTATCGAAATATACAACAGTATTGATAGAATTCAGAAACTTAAACCGGAAACACTTAAACTTTTTAAACGACTTCCAAACCTTATGATAGGATACAATAAACTTATAAACACTTTGAATATTAATGTTTGATAGGTTTGGACCTAAAAGGAGTGTCAGGTTCTAGATTGAGAAGCTAGAGGCAAAGTTCAAGCTTTAAGGAGCTTTTGGTGGCTATTGCTATTTAAAGGCTATTTTTAGCCTAATTGTTATGAGTTCTAGTATTCATGTGTGTGGTGGATACATATTTACATGTTTATCTTCATTGTGATAATGTTCATATATATTTGGCATCATTTGATGCATTACACCTCTTTAAACTTAGTTGCATAATATTTAATAGACGACCATGGTGCCTTGATATTGATATTAGTTACACATCTTGATCTTCATGATATACCTTGATTACTCATTTGACATTACCATGTTCATATTGAAGTAAACCCTATTATTGAGCCATATTTATTCGTTTGGCCTCACTAGACGTCCAAATTATTATTTATATTTAAACGCCCTACTGTGTGTTTGTGCATATAAAACCCCTATACTGGATAAGCTTACGGTGAAGGTCGTCGGACTTCGGGTGTCGGTTGGTTTTATGGTTGCCTTGTCTCGGTATCCCCGGGCCTAGTCTTAGTATCCCCGGACTGGTAACACGCAGGTTCTCGAGTCTTCCTCGTGACGTGTTCGAGTGGGTTCTATTCCCACACACTTTTGGTAAAGATATTTCACATGTATACCTATACCTGTACTTGCTGATTGTTGCATGTTTTATGTTTTACACGCCATATCGATCTAGTAACTCACTTAACAAATTTTATTTTCTAATCCCATATACTTCATGTATCTCAGGTGGTGGTAGTGTTAACGGCAAAGATTGTCGGTTCTGATTCAAAAGCTTAGTTGGCTGGATTTGAAGCTCGTTTTGGTAAAAGCTTGAAGCTTATTCGTTTTGGGAACTGGGTAGATCACCTACACACTCATCAGTTTTAGTTATGCTTTTGAAGTTGATAATAGTTAATGTAGGTAATTCCAATTATCTTGTAAATATACTTAAATGCTCAAGCTTTGTAATCACAAACTAACCCAGGGAATATGGACGCCGTGTGATTGGGTCATGCCCGATTTTCTTTTGAATCCTATTAGTTATGATTTGGGATTAATTTCCGTGTTAATCTCGGTTAATCTAATGTACTTCCATTAAATATCATATTATGTTGAAATGAGTGTTTTAGAATTGGTGAAAGGACTACACTTGTCTGCTTAAAGAATTTCTGTCGATGTTTGATAGAAGTTTTTGGGAGTGTATAGCTAGGCCTAATGCCGATGGCCTACAACGATTACTACAAAACATGAAGAAATTCATGGATTTCCAGGATTGTTGGGAAGCATTGAGTGCATGCATTATCAATGGAAAAATTCACCTGTTGCACAGAAATGTCAATATACTCGAGGTGATCATGGAGTTCCTACCATTATGTTTGGATAGTGAGCAGTTATGTTGGCTTAAAAGCAGCATAGTGGAAGTGGTTAAGTAAAGTAGTGGGCAGTGAACTTGCATAAAGTTAGGAAAGCACTTACACACTACATCAAGGTACGAGGCATTTTAAAAGCCTATATATAGGGTAATGATAGAAGAAACTTTAAGTAAAAAGCATGGGTAGTGAATACAAGGTAACTAAATTGGGTTACAGAAGATTATATATCCATGTTCTTATTTTTAGTGATATTTTTTATTTTTAATTTTGTAGGCATCTGTTTTAATAATACAGTGAAATGGAGAATTTCAGGTAAATACTTTGCGTTTATATATGAAAGTTCACTCCAATTTTATATTTGTACTAAAACTAAAATGAAATCTATATCCGGAACCAACCGTCATCGTAGATTGGGTTCATATTCACACAACAACATACATTCATCGTTTTGAGAATGAACTCGAATACTGGGTATTCACTTACTACACTTGTGTCTTCTATTTTTTATAGTTGTCACTAAATTGGATTTGTATGTAGAAAAAGTGATACACAAAGCAACAAAAACGCATGAACAACCTAAAGCAGTGGAAATGAGATCAAATAGTTGAAATCAAGTCAGATGAAGAAGAGGGAGCAGAACATGCATACAAAGAAGGTAATCTATGTAGAAAATGTCCAGTCTAATGGTTACACATTTGTTCGTGTTTACAGTTTATGAAATTAGTGAGCTTTCTTCATTCTTAGTAGAATTCAAAATTATTGATTATAATTTATAATAGTCTTCCAAGAATATTTAAATCGTTACACGAACAGTACCATTGAAATGTATGTCACATTTGAGCATTACTTCCTTGATATGAACTTTTATACAATCATTTTATGTATTTGTGCATTCATCCAATATAATATTTTTATCTTGGCATTAGTTCATATAGAAGGCTGTAAAATAAGTTTAAAAAATTTTGTTAACGAATGTTTAAAAAACACTAAGCCTCAACAACCAAATACAACATGTTTCATATAAAAGATTGTATTAACTCACATTCAACAGGAATCCATAGACGTGATTTAAAAAAATATTTATAAGTACGATTATCTTTTTACATTCGGTAATCTTTTAAATAATAATTTTTTTATATATGTAAAAAAAAATTTCAATACTACATACACTGAAAATCTTTTTAAAAAAGACTTTTTATAAAAAAAAACACGTGTAGGCAAAAAAAATAATCAGTCGCTACCTGTCACCACATTTAAGTACTTTTTTATTTAAAAAACCTTTGAGTAATTTTTTTATATTGTTGTACCTATCCAATAACTATTTTCCAGTATTTGCAACAAATTCTCATTAAAAATAGGAAACAAATCACAAAGATTGTCATCCCCGTATATTTATATTTTTAGGTAATTATGTGTTTATCTTGCACGTTCAGAAAGTATTTTTTATATAAACTGAAATCAATTCAACAATTTTGAAGCTCGGCTGAAAAATACAACCCAAAAGGTAACATTTATGCATTCATATATTATGTACTCATATTATGTTCGTTGTTCAATACTTTAATAGGACACCGTATTTTTTACATCACCGTATTTACTAGATACATCAGTTTCTAACTTCATAAATACACAAATCACAACCAATATGTATATATTTTTTGTCAACAGACACATATAAATTAAGATTAGAATTTATATACTGATGAAAGTAATTAAAAAAATTCACAGTTTTTAAAATAATTGTTAATAATACGAATTAGGTACACTATTATATGCAAAAAAAATAAATGTTTACAAATATTACATACAACAACATTTCAAATCTTTTTTAAAAAATTTTTAAAAAATTATTGTCACTATCCCAAATAATAATTAGTCGGTACGTTGTAAAAAGATTAAAATTCTTTTTGAAAAATTATCTTAAATTGAAAACATATATATATATATATATATATATATATATATATATATATATATATATATATATATATATATATATATATATATATATATATATATATATATATATATATAAACTTTGGCATACAGAATATTTTTATATAATCATTCAAATTAGGTACATTACTATATGTAAAAAAAGTTTCAAATATTACATAGAAAAACATTGAAAATGCTTTTAAAAAAGATCTTCTTTTAGAAAAAAGTCATGTAACCCAAAAAAAATAATTAGTCGTTGGCTATCAACGCATTAAGTACCTTATTATTAAAAAAAATTCAATACTTTACATAATTTGTAATATCTATCCAAAACCTCTTTTACGGTATTCTCAAATAATTCTCATTAAAAATAGGAAAACAATTACAATGATAGTCATCGTGTAACATCTCGAAAATTCATCGAGAAATTAGCAGGTAATTATTAAACCGTATCGCATTTTACATCTAATGATAATAATTATAATTATAAAAAGGTGTTAAATAAATACTTATAATAGACGAGGGGGGTTATATGTAAATATATGACAGATTAAGGCTATATATTATAAATGTGCATTATTGCACATAGAAAGTGAATTGAATTGGAAGTGTCGGTGGAAAATTTTCGACTGACACGAACGTCGGTAGATTGTCAAGACATGCGTAAAATACGTAAACTGTCAAAATATTGGGGTTATAAATTGACGCCTTTTAAATCAAATGAAAATCGTACCAATACTCATACATATCACTATTAAACAAATAGTCATATTTTGAGTATTTTTCTACTTCTCTCTCACGAAATTCTTATAACCGTTTCTAGACTACTGTAAGTTTCTAATCACTTCCACTTTGAGCATATTATTCAATTCATGATGTTGAATCATTATATTTGACTCTGTGATGTTTATATGATTTATGTTATGATTCAGTATTTCTTATGATATTGGAACTGTGACGTTATTTAATTAAAGTTACTTAATTTTTATGCATAATCGTTGTTGGTATGACTTCGTGAATATCAACGTAAGGATACTGATAATATTATAATAATGATATAGCCTTTTGAGATGACAACATAATGACGCCAAAATGGCGAAACCTTTTGAGATGGCATGAAGGATATTTCTCTGTGATTTATCCGGGTAATAATATACCAGTAAATTTTATAACGATAAAAGATGGAAAGTTTTTATGAAAATAGTAGTAATTAATTTCATTCACAAACGTAACCAGTTAACTCGGGTATGAAATGAAGAAATCAATTTCCCTTGTATCATGTCACAGCTTTCAATTGCAAGCCGCTGTATTAATTTTCACGGAAAATATATTTTCACAAAAATGTTATTTTTATACATTTTCTTACCGGTTATAAATTATTTTTGAATCACATTATTCCACCCAGGGTGATTAGTACTTGATGGGCGTTGTCGCTCACCCTTACATGTTTATACTTAGGTACTAAGGAAGGAACCTCTAATGGCAAAGGAAAAGAGAGTTTATAAATAATTTGTCAATGTTTTAATTTCTGAATTATGTATTATGTATTTCGATTGAATAAGTTGTACTAAAACACTGTTGGAGAATAATAGTTATTATGTTCTTTCGCCACGAGTCGATCCATTGTATGATGAATTTGACTCCGCTCCACACACCATACTATATAGGGTATTGTTGTAGTATGGAAAGTGAGGGGTGTCAGATGTGGTATCAGAACGTTTAGTTTAAGAGAATTAGGTATCTAAATTAGAACGTAAACTTAAACTTCTAAAATAAATATACGATAAAAAAAACTTTAATAATAAATTCACCACAAAATAATTTTATGACATTATTACGTTACATAAGTATTACAGTATTAAAGCCAGTACCACTCCATAGCCATGGATATGGGAAGTGATACCATAATAATGGTAGCAAGAAAATATAATGGTGGTCTCTCTTCATATTCAAGAAGTGAATGCAGATAGATCATCACCGGGATGAGTATGATAGCAAACAAAGGAATGAGTTTAACCATCTTGGAAATTATGGGAGAAAGTAGTAATATTGGAATAGAGAGGATTTTAGAGATATTGTAAAGAAGTGGTAAGATTGTGATGAATTTATAGAGGAAGAGAAGAGATGTAGCCGTTGAACGGCTATATTCTCGACCGTTAAGGGGTAAAAAAATGTGTAATTTTTGAAGGTAATAGAGTAAAAAAAATTGTAATAAATATTTTTACGATTTTAAGCAAAAATAAAAAACAATATATATATATATATATATATATATATATATATATATATATATATATATATATATATATATATATATATATTACAGATGACAAATGGTAACGATTCGTCTAAAGGAGAAGCATCAAATGCTGGGTGGGAGCTATTAAGAGACCCCATAAATAGTAATATGTCTATGGAGGAATATCCAGAGGAAGACCCGGAGGAAGATCCAAAGGAAGACCTGGAGGGAAGATCCAGAAGAAGACTTGGAAGAAGAACCTGAAGAGAATCCTGAAGAAGATGCTCCAGAAGAAAACCTCAATACTTTTTTGCAAGACGCTCAATTCGTAGAGGTCGAAATAGAGATTGAAGATGATGACGAGGAACATCCTATGAACTTCCAAGTGCCTTTTCCATGGGAAGCAGAAAACTGGGGTGCCCGTGTCTTAGCACCACCACAATCTCCAGAAGAAAATGAAGACCTGAACCAGAAGCAGGACTAACAGATGACGAAACAACTGTCGGAACTAGAACCTTGAGCCTACCGGAATTCAATTCAATGGGGGAAGAAATAGCCATGAGACGTGTGCAAAATCAGGATCTCGAGGCAATGATTGAACATAGGATAGAGCAAATAGATGCCTTAATAGAAGAGAATGAACATTCACATGAAGATATAATCATTCTCAGACACGAGCTACGAGAAGTTAGACAACAATTACAGGAAGAACGAGCAAGGACAAATGCTTTAGACATAGACAATGCACGCTTAAGGATGATGTTGTATGGACAACAACCAATAAGATATCAACCGCCACCCCCTGGACCTAACAAAGGATCATCTCCCAATATAAGACCATAAAAGTGTTATGTACTTTTTCTATGAATAAGAAATTCTCTATGAAATGAATAAACGATTTCTAGTTAAAAAACTTATTGTGATCAAGTACATAATGCTCAATTTGACTATTGTAAATAATTACTAACTTAGAATATGAAGTTAAAGTATTCTAATTAAAAAAAAACTTTCAAACAATGGCACCGTCTAGAAGAGAGGAGTCTCCTGAACCAATTCCTATGATCACCCCACCTGCAGCAGGCCGAAGAGGCAGACCAAGAACCAGGCCTCGGGTCACTAACAACGAATCAGAACCAAACCTATCCCAAGAATTTGCTCGGATGTTACGGGCTGCCGTACCTGGTATATTAGAAGAACAAGGGTATCGTCAAAGACCCAATAATTCTACGGGAGAAAGAGAGTGCACATGCAAGGAATTTGTAAGTGCTAACCCTCTAGAATTTAATGGAGAAGCTGATCCAATTAAATCGACTAACTGGATAAAAGTAATGGAGAACATCTTTCGCATAAGTAGGTGTGGGGATAATAGGAAAGTAGTTTATGCCACCATGATGTTGCAGGGAACAGCCATCCATTGGTGGGAAATGTTAATGGAAACAATTGGTATGGGAGACATAGAGAATGTCACGTGGGAAGAATTTAAGAGGTACTTTCTTGATGAATATTGTTCTCAAAGTCCGCTAGATGCTCTTGAAGAACAATTTCTGAACCTGAAACAAGGCACTCAAACTGTTACGGAGTATGCCAATAGATTCACTGAAATGTCTCGCTTTGCTACCTACCTTGTAGCCACTGAAATGCTAAAAGCAAAAAGGTTTGTTGTCGGATTAAAAACCACCATCAGGGAGCCGACAACAATGACTCAACCAATAACTTATCGTGAAGCAATAGAAGCAGCATTGGTGGCTGAGAGAGAGTATGTAAGAAAGAAAGACGAAGGAAGGGTTGACAAGAGGAATGGGAGGAAGAAAAAACACGTCATCCAGAAAACAAGAAGTTTAAAGGAAAGACTCATGAGAACAATGCATTTCGATTCCATAATGCAGGTACGGGTAATCGATACGACATTGACAAAAGGGAAAAACTTGTGATAATTGTGGGAAGTTTCATGGTGACAAGCCATGTCTGGAAAATACAGGTGCTTGTTTTACGTGTGGAAGAATGGGTCATAAAACCCGTGATAGTCTCGTGAAAAATCGTAGGTGTTTTATTTGTCAAGATCCTAACCATTTAGCACCTAACTGTTCCCAACGAACTGACACAAAAGGGGGAGCAACAAAGAAAACACATACAGGGACCACCACTGTGAAAGATAATCGAACATCAAACAAGACCATTGGAAGAGCATTTCAGATGACTGCACAGAAGGCTAGAGAAATCAATGATGTTGTCTCAGGTACACTCATAATCAACTCAACTTACACTGAAGTATTATTCGATTCGGGCGCATCTAGATCATTCATATCCCATCGTCTATGTGAGACATTATCATTACCTGTTGTGCATATTAAAATAGGGATAGAAGTAGAAATAGCCAACAATGAACGAATATACTTGAATAAATGGTGTCCTGACTGTGACATAGAAGTTGAAGGGAATAAGTTACCTATTGACCTAATTCCAATGCCGTCAGGAGAATTTGATATTATCATTCGCATGGATTGGATGTCCAAAAATAATGCATCAATTCTTTGCAAGACCAAGTCTGTTAAATTTTACACACCTGAAGGAAAAGAAGTAATTTTCCGGGGAGAACAAAACCTGACATCATCTAACTTTCTAACCTCGATTCAAGCCTAAAAATGTCTTCGTAAAGGATGCATAGCTTACTTGGCTCATGTTATTGAGAAAGGAAAGAAATGCTCAAATCTCAATGACATTCTCGTTGTTCGAGATTTTCCTGAAGTGTTTCCAGAAGATTTACCTGGGTTACCTCCCGATCGGCAAATGGAGTTTGCCATTGATTTAGTACATGGAACAATACCTCTATCCAAAGCCCCACTATCGATTGGCCCCTATGGAAATGAATGAATTGAAAAACCAACTCCAGGAGCTATTAGATAAAGGATTCATTAGGCCAAGTGTCTCACCTTGGGGAGCTCCAGTACTATTTGTAAAGAAAATGATGGGTCAATGAGGTTGTGCATTGATTATAGGGAATTGAATAAAGTCACTATCAAAAACAAGTATCCACTCCCAAGAATTGATGGCCTTTTTGATCAACTTCAAGGAGCTAGCCATTTTTCAAAGATTGATCTAAGGTCAGGGTATCATCAATTAAAAGTCAAAGAGTCTGACATACCAAAAACGGCATTTTGGACAAGGTATGGACATTATGAATTTTTAGTTATGCCGTTTGGTTTGACCAATGCACCTGCAGCTTTTATGGACTTGATGAATCGAGTCTGTAAACCTTATTTGGATAAGTTTGTGATCGTCTTTATAGATGATATTCTCATTTATTCCAAATCTGAAGAAGAGCATTCCCGGCATCTCAGGATAATATTGGAACTTTTAAAGAAAGAAAAACTTTATGCAAAGTTCTCAAAATGTGAGTGTTGGTTGAAAGAGGTGCAATTTTTGGGACATGTAGTAAGTCATGAAGGAATTAAAGTTGATCCTAGAAAGGTAGAAGCAATAACCAAATGGGAAAAACCGCGAACTCCAACAGAAGTTCGTAGTTTTCTAGGCTTGACAGGTTACTATTGAAGATTCATACAAGACTTCTCCAAGATTGCCGCACCGCTTACAACATTAACACGAAAGAGTGCTAAGTATGAATGGAATGAAGCAAGAGAGGAAGCATTTCAGATGTTAAAAAAGAAATTGGTTGAATTCGCTTATAATCAATCCAGCATACAAGCAGCACCATATGAAGCATTATACGGACGAAAGTGTCGGACACCATTGTGCCGGTACGAGGTTGGTGAAAGAAGACAATTGGGTCCCGAGTTAATACAAGAAACAACGACCAAAGTAGACCAAATTAGAGAACGTTTGAAAAGAGCTCAGAGTCGTCAAAAGAGTTATGCTGATAAGAAAAGGAGAACTGTAGTGTTCCACCCAGGCGATTGCGTTTCTTGAAGGTATCCCCTTGGAAAGGAATTGTAAGATTTAGAAAAAGAGGGAAGCTGAGTCCTAGGTTTATTGGGCCGTTTGCAAACACGGAGCGAATTGGCAATGTAGCTTATCGTCTAGAATTACCCCCAGAACTAGGAAACCTACATAATGCGTTCCACGTGTCAAATCTTCGTAAGTGTTTGTCCGATGAAGTAAAAAAAGGTTACATATAAAGATGTACAAGTAAACGAAAAGCTAGCATACGTGGAAGAACCTGAAGCTATCCTTGATTAGAAGATCAAAGTGTTACAAAACAAAGAAATCACAATTGTAAAAGTCCAATGGAAGCATCATAAAGGGTCAGAAGCCACTTGGGAACTAGAAGTTGACATGAGGAAACATTATCCAAATTTGTCTAAAATCTAAATTTCGAGGACGCAATTTTCTTTAGGGGGACATGATGTAACATCCCGAAAATTCATCAAAAAATTAGCAGGTAATTATTAAACCGTATCGCATTTTACATATAATGATAATAATTATAATTATAAAAAGGTGTTAAATAAATATTTATAATAGACGAGAGGGGTTATATGTAAATATATGATAGATTAAGGGTATATATTATAAATGTGCATTATTGCACATAGAAAGTGAATTGAATTGGAAGTGTCGGAAAATTTTCGACTGACACGAACGTTGGTAGATAGTCAAGACATACGTAAAATACGTAAACTATCGAAATATTGAGGCTATAAATTGACGCCTTTACAAGGCACCACTGGATTATTCAAGTGGTTGCTAACTTGTGTAGACGATGATTTGGACAATAAAAAATTAAATTAATGCAGACCTACAACGAATAGCAGAATCTCTACGAACTAGAATACAAGTTAAATATATCTATAAAATAAAAGCATAAATGCGCATAAGAACCTACCAAAAATAATCATGAACTACATTAATATGAATATTTTTTTTTGAGATACTTAAAATCGTTACAAGTATGGAATTACATTTGTGCATAATTTTTTAAAAATCTATAAGTAGGCATGACGGATTTATTATGTCAGATGGCATGTAATTTTTTGTTTTAAAAAGTCATCCAAATATTAGGCTAACAAACCACAAAAATAAAAGGCAAACACGCAACCAACACCGTCAGTCCTAGTTTCCGACGCGGTGGATAAAAGTGGGCGATCGTTGCTGTTTAGAAAACCAAAATAAGCGAAAATCATGTATATTCAAGGACGATAATGGTTACAAAATAAACAATACATTCATGGTGATATCATTTCATGACTATCAGTGGCGAAAATAGGTAAAGCATTATTGAAAGAAAACATTACATGTAAAATAAAACGGCTATATATAAGAAATGTATATATATTCCTACGCCTATAGCTAACACCACCGTCAGCTTAGCGAAACGATTTTTGAAATACAAAATTAAATGCAAAAAATAATAGATCTAAGTATTCCAAACCAAAAAAAAGTATAAAGAAGTCTCGGCTTTGCGACAAACCACCGTCGGCCATGGTTAAACCCGAGGTGGAACGCCTGCTACATCACTGCCTATTTTGTAAAATCATTTTTATCGCCGACTCTACGTTAGTATTTACGAGTCATCGTCGGCGGTTATAATGTATAAGAAATGGAACATCATCATACGATCCTTACCGATCCACACTAGATCTATACAAATACTCTCGGCTAGGAGGCAACACAACCGTCGGCCATGGTTTACGGCAACGTGCATGGCCATTTCCATCATCGCCGAGTTGTACAACAGAATAGTGTCGATCTAAAATGATTAATATAAAAGGAAACGAGCTATAAACATCCGACCATAGGTCACCGTTGTTAGGCCTTACCTTTTCCGACTCATGGCCGGCGAGAAGTAAGGTACCGAACAACTAAAAAATCCGGCAACCAGTATGGAGAGAGAAGGAGGTGTTGGCGGCTACATATTTAGAGAGACAAAGACGCAATATTTTAGGGTTTCATCTTTCACGTGCGGGCTTATAAACGAAAAGAAACACGGGCCGTGTCCGGGAAATTCTCGCCCGCGTGAATCTGTAGTGAATATTGCGTATATATATGTATAAATATATATACTCATCGGTTCGGGTCGAGGTTAATTGTGACACCCCTCACTTTCCATACTATAACAATACCCTATATAGCATGGTATGTGGGGCGAAGTCAAATTCATCATTCAATGGATCGACTCGTGGCAAAAGAACATAACAACTATTATTCTCCAACAGTGTTTTAGTACAACTTATTCAATGGAAAAACATGATACATAATTCAGGAATTAAAACATTGACAAATTATTCATAAACTTTCTCTTTTCCTTTGCCATTAGAGGTTCCTTCCTCAGTACCTAAGTATAAACATGTAAGGGTGAGGGACAACGCTCAGCAAGTACTAATCACCCTGGGTGGAATAATGTGATTTAGAAATAATTTATAATTGGTAAGAAAAGGTATAAAAATAACATTTTTGTAAAAATATATTTTCCTTGAAATTAATACAGCGGCTTGCAACTGAAAGCTGTGAAGAAACCATGATACAAGGGATATTGATTTCTTCATTTCATACCCGAGTTAAATGGGTATGTTTGTGAATGAAATTAATTACTACTATTTTCATAAAAACTTTCCATCCTTTATCGTTATAAAATTTACTGGTATATTATTACCCGGATAAATCACAGAAAAATATCCTTCTTGCCATCTCAAAAGGCTTCGCCATTTTGGCGACATTATGTTGCCATCACAAAAGGCTATATCATTATTATAATATTACCAGTATCCTTACGTTGATATTCACGAAGTCATACCAACAACGATTATGCATAAAAATTATGTAACTTTAATTATATAACGTCACAGTTCCAATATCATAAGAAATACTGAAACATAACATAAATCATATAAACATCACAGAGTCAAATATAATGATTCAACATCATGAATTGAATAATAGACTCAAAGTGGAAGTGATTAGAAACTTACAGTAGTCCAGAAACGGTTATAAGAATTTCGTAAGAGAGATGTTGAAAATTACTCAAAATATGACTCTTTGTTTAATAGTGATATTTATGAGTATTAGTACGATTTCCATTCGAAGGAAATGCGTCACTTTATAGCCTCAATATTTCGACAGTAAACATAATTTACGCATATATTGACAATTACCGACGCTCATGTCAGTCTATAATTTCCACCGACGCTTAAATTGTCAATTCACTTTTCATGTGCATTAAATGCACATTTATATTATATACCCTTAAACTATCATATATTAACATATAACCCCCCTCGTCTATCATAAATATTTATTTAACACCTTTTTATAATTATAATTATTATCGTTATATGTATAATTCGATACGGTTTAATAATTACCTGCTAATTGCTCGATGAATTTTCGAGATGTTACATCATGTCCCCCTTAAGAAAATTTCGTCCTCAAAATTTAGATTTCGAACAAATTTGGATAACGTTTCCTCATGTCAGTTTCTGGTTCCCAAGTGAGTGGCTTCTGACCCTTTATGATGCTTCCATTGGACTTTTACAATTAGGATTTCTTTGTTTCGTAACACTTTGATCTTCTTATCAAGGATAGCTTCAGGTTCTTCCAGGTATGCTAGCTTTTCGTTTACTTGTACATCTTTATATGTAACCTTTTTCACTTCATCGGACAAACACTTACGAAGATTTGACACGTGGAACGCATTATGCAGGTTTCCTAGTTCTGGGGGTAATTCTAGACGATAAGCCACATTGTCAATTCGCTTCGTGATTGCAAACAACCCAATAAACCTAGGACTGAGTTTCCCTCTTTTTCTAAATCTTACAATTCCTTTCCAAGGGGATTCTCTCAAGAAAACGTGATCGCCTGGGTGGAACACTACTATTTTCCTTTTCTTATCAGCATAACTCTTTTGACGACTCTGTGCTGTTTTCAAACGTTCTCTAATTTGGTCTACTTTGGTTGTTGTTTCTTGTATTAACTCGGGACCCAATTGTCTTCTTTCACCAACCTCATACCAACACAATGGTGTCCAACACTTTCATCCATATAATGATTCGTATGGTGCTGCTTGTATGCTGGAATGATAACTATTATTATAAGAGAATTCAACCAATGGCGGATGTTCATCCCAATTCCCTCCAAAATCTATTACACAAGTTCGCAGCATATCTTCCAATGTTTGAATTGTGCGTTCACTTTGTCCATCTGTTTGAGGTTGGTAAGCAGTGCTCATTTTTTATCTAGGTACCTAACTCATGTTGAAAACTTCTCCAGAACTTTGAGGTGAATCGCCTGTCACGATCTGACACAATAGATACTGGTACTCCATGTATGGATACAACCTCCATTATGTATATTCGTGCTAGTTTGTCTAACGGAAATGTCTCTTTAATAGGTAAAAAGTAGGCTGACTTGGTTAGACGGTCAACTATCACCCATATGGCATCATGTCCTTTCTGCATTTTCGGAAGCTTAGTCACAAAGTCCATTGTGATGTGATCCCATTTCCACTCTGGAATTTCGAGCGGTTGTCAGTCTCCATAAGGCTTTTGATGTTCAGCTTTGACTTGTTGACAAGTTAAACCCTTTTCTACCCACTTTCCAACATCTCTTTCCTTGCTGTCCACCAATAGTTATTTTTCAAATCTCTATACATTTTCACACTGCCCGGATCAACTGAATACCTTGTATTGTGCGCTGCAGCCTATACATGATTTTGTAGTCCTCCTATTGATGGGATCCAAAATCTTCCCTCGAAGCATAATATCTCTATCCCGTCCATGGTTAGCTGCTTCTCATACCCTTTTATTCTTTCTGCACATTGTTTACTTTCCTTGAGGACTTCCTGTTGTTTCTCTTTGACTTGATCTAGGAAATCAATACGTACTTCCATGACACACAACTTGACCGTTGTAGCTCATCCACTTGTCTTTCGACTTAGCGCATCAGCTACTACATTAGCTTTTCCTGGATGATATAATATTTCACAGTCCTAATCTTTTAGTAATTCCAACCATCTCCTTTGTCTCATATTCAATTCCTTCTGAGTGAATATGTATTTCAAGCTTTTGTGGTTTGTATTAATTTCACATTTTTCTCTGTACAAATAGTGACGCCATAATTTTAATGCGAACACCACAGCTGCCAACCCTAGGTCATGGGTTGGGTACTTTCTCTCATGTACTTTGAGTTGTCGGGACGCGTAAGCTTTCACTTTGCCATGTTGCATCAAAACACATCCTAATCCATTTAGGGATGCATCACTATACCCCACAAATCCACATCTTCCTTCCGG
Source organism: Centrapalus pauciflorus (assembly GCA_020465985.1). Classification (NCBI taxonomy): domain Eukaryota; kingdom Viridiplantae; phylum Streptophyta; class Magnoliopsida; order Asterales; family Asteraceae; genus Centrapalus; species Centrapalus pauciflorus. The sequence continues at coordinate 356,708 of JAANYP010002891.1, read as the reverse complement.
TAGAGATAAAATAGGTGCACTTACCAACTTCTTCTTTAACATCTGAAATGCTTCCTCTCTTGCTTCATTCCATTCATACTTAGCACTCTTTCGTGTTAATGTTGTAAGCGGTGCGACAATCTTGGAGAAGTCTTGTATGAATCTTCTATAGTAACCTGCCAAGCCTAGAAAACTACGAACTTCTGTTGGAGTTCGTGGTTTTTCCCATTTGGTTATTGCTTCTACTTTTCCAGGATCAACTTTAATACCTTCATGACTTACTACATGTCCCAAAAATTGCACCTCTTTCAACCAAAATTCACATTTTGAGAACTTTGCATGAAGTTTTTCTTTCTTTAAAAGTTCCAATATTATTCTGAGATGTCGGGAATGCTCTGATGCTCTGCTTCAGATTTGGAATAAATGAGAATATCATCTATAAAGACGATCACAAACTTATCCAAATAAGGTTTACAGACTCGGTTCATCAAGTCGATAAAAGCTGCAGGTGCATTTGTCAAACCAAACGGCATAACTAAAAATTCATAATGTCCATACATTGTCCTAAATATCGGTTTTGGTATATCAGATTCTTTGACTTTCAATTGATGATACCCTGACCTTAGATCAATCTTTGAAAAATGACTAGCTCCTTGAAGTTGATCAAAAAGGTCATCAATTCTTGGGAGTGGATACTTGTTCTGATAGTGACTTTATTCAATTCCCTATAATCAATGCACAACCTCATTGACCCGTCCTTTTTCTTTACAAGTAGTACTGGAGCTCCCCAAGGTGAGACACTTAGCCTAATGAATCCTTTATCTAATAGCTCCTGGAGTTGGTTTTTCAATTCATTCATTTCCATAGGGGCCAACGATATGGGGCTTTGGATAGAGGGGCTGTTCCAGGTACTAAATCAATGGCAAACTCCACTTGCCGATCAGGAGGTAACCCAGGTAAATCTTCTAGAAACACTTCAGGAAAATCTCGAACAATGAGAATTTCATTGAGATTTGAGTATCTATTTCCTTTCTCAATAACATGAGCCAAGTAAGCTATGCATCCTTTACGAAGACATTTTTGGGCTTGAATCGAGTTTAGAAAGTTAGATGATGCCGGGTTTTGTTCTCCTCGGAAAATTACTTCTTTTCCTTCAGGTGTGTAACATTTAACAGACTTGGTCTTGCAAAGAATTGATGCATTATTATAATATTAGCAGTATCCTTACGTTGATATTCACGAAGTCATACCAACAACGATTACGCATAAAAATTATGTAACTTTAATTATATAACGTCACAGTTCCAATATCATAAGAAATACTGAATCATAACATAAATCATATAAACATCATAGAGTCAATTATAATGATTCAACATCATGAATTGAATAATAGGCTCAAAGTGGAAGTGATTAGAAACTTACAGTAGTCCAGAAACAGTTATAAGAATTTCGTAAGAGAGAAGTTGAAAATTACTCAAAATATGACTCTTTGTTTAATAGTGATATTTATGAGTATTGGTACGGTTTTCATTCGAAGGAAATGCGTCAATTTATAGCCTCAATATTTCGACAGTTTACGTAATTTACGCATATATTGACAATTACCGACGCTCATGCCAGTCTATAATTTCCACCGACGCTTCAATTATCAATTCACTTTTCATGTGCATTAAATGCACATTTATATTATATACCGTTAATCTATCATATATTTACATATAACCCCCCTCGTCTATCATAAATATTTATTTAACACCTTTTTATAATTATAATTATTATCATTATATGTATAATTCGATACGATTTAATAATTACCTACTAATTGCTCAATGAATTTTCGGGATGTTACTTTAATGTACACCCGCGTCTCCCATCAAAGAATATTGACCATGATTGACTATTTGACTATGTACAACCATTACACTACAATCTTACCAATATTTCATAAAACAATTTCATTCATTTTTCATTAAGTAAATATCAACTATGTCAATATTATTATATTTTCCAATAATTTAGCATACTTCTAACTTAAAAAAAAAAACTATTTACTCAATACGGAGAATTTTATATATGCCTCTCTAAATGTTCATAATATCACATATACCCGACTAAAATTTTTTTTAATGTAATATGTCTATCTAAACTTCATAATATCATATTTACCCGATTTGAAATTTAATACCGTAAATAAGCTTTAGAACTTTTAAATATATCAAATATATCTAAATTATTTATTTATTACTTTAAAACTCATAATAAATATTCATTAATAAACAAACAACCTAACTACCCATTTTATTTCTTAAACTTCATAATATCGTAATTAACCAATTTACAACTTTAAGATTATATACACCCGTTGAAACTTTTCGATATACCAAATTTATCCAAATTATTTATTTCTTCTTTTTTATTACTTTAAAAGTCGTAGTAAACATTCATCATATGAAACTGTCTCTTAAATTGGGAGAATTTAAGATTGAATTATATTAGATTATACCAGTTGAAACTCTTTAATATATCAAATATATCCAATTTATTTATTTAGTATTTATTATTACTTTATAACTCTTTTATATGAAATTCTTTCTAATATAATGAAAATTTATTATAAGTTGTAAAGCAATAAAAAGGAATAATTAAATAATTTGGCTATATATGATATATTTAAAAGTTTCAACGAGTATATATGATATTAAAGTTTTAAATGGGTAATATGATATTTAAAAAGTTTAAAAAATTAAAAATTGTAGATTGCTCATTTCTTTATTAATACATCTTTATTATGAGTTTTAAATTATAAAAAAATAATTTGGATATATTTGATATAATTTAAAGTTTTAAAGCGTGTATATGATATTAAAGTTTTAATTTGACTAAATATGATATTATTAAGTTTTAGAAGGACAAGTTTGAAATTATTTTTTCGAGTTGGGTATATATGATATGATAACGTTGTAGCGGGACATATATGAAATTCTTCCTATTTAATACATCTATTTCTACAATTTGTGGTTTACGTTACTTTTTTACTATGAGTCATTTTCCCCGTTAGAACAAAATTATCACCTCAATTTAAAACAAATATCAAGTTTCCTATAAACTTTAATACAGATAAGCAAATACTATTTATTAAAAAATTATAATTATGCTTTCATTAAAAATGAAAGATACGCAACCTTTTATATATGAACTAAGGTATATAAAATTTTTATTAATGTTAAATCATAACAACTAACAAAGAATATATACTTAAATCCAATCATATTTTCCTTCAGATTACATTTTAATAAAAAAGTATGGTCATAAAATATAACGTGTAAGTAATCATTATCTGCTAACGTGTAAGATACGCAACCTTTTATATATGAACTACGGTATACATATATTTGTTAATAATATTGTTCCTTAAAACTTCATATCTTATATTTAGTTACCCAATTTTTCGAGGAAGTCACCATGTTCGGATGGGTTGAACTACATTGAAGTTGGAACCAAAGGAGTACAACAATTGTTTCTTTGGCCTAACTAAAAATGCTAATTTTGAGACTTATTTTCAACATATAAATATTTAGACAACTTCATATAAATCCGAACTACTGGATATTTATTGGTAATATGAAAATATTTGGTTATGTATAATAAACAAATTATGGTATCATTTCTTAAATAGTTGTATCCAAGCAACACACAAAAAAAAAAAAAAAAAAATATATATATATATATATATATATATATATATATATATATATATATATATATATATATATATAGACACACACGACTATGTATAGGTACAAATGAAAATAATTTGATGTTTATAGTTATCTGCATATTAATCTAATCAAAGATAAACATATATTATTCATATTTTGGGTTGTGGATCATAAAAGACATAATAATTGTATCATTTTAACAAATTAGGTTTTCAATGTAAAAAACTTGTGATTCCTATTCATTCTCCCACTTTGAAACATATATTTGCCTTTTGCAGATGTCCAAATGATAAACACACATATGTGTATTTTGCATTTACCATAATTATTAGATAACAAGCAGAGAAAGGTACATACTACTAAATGTAAAATGAAATTACGCTATGTTATAAGAGGCCTATCAGTGGTTTTCGTATCTACCATGTCGTACAAAAATTTTGTGAAATCCAGTTTCTACCAATTCAATCAACACAATACAATTAATAAGAACAATCAATGTAATCAAAACTAACCGAATGATTGGATTTAAGATCTTGATGATTACAATACGTTGAAGTGTAAATTCCCTTCGTACAGTAGCTGCTTCTCAAAAGTTAATGCGTACAAAATCTGACAGATCTCTATTTCTAGAAAGTCAACATGACTATTTATATACAATTCCAAACTATAAGGAAATTACATAGTAAGTCCCTAGACTTTAATCTTTCATCAACTAAACATATTCCAACATTCTCCCCCTTTGATGAAAGAAGCAAAGTCTTCATGTTGACAATCCAATCTTCTGTTCAAATCTTCGAACGCTTTTTCTATCTGACAGCCTCCATTCAATCTTAGAGATAAATTCAACCATGAGTTTTCTATCATTAACTGACAGAGCACCTTTCTTTGTCTTCCTCTTCTGATCTGCTGCCAGTTTGCCTTTCAGACCAGTCAACACTTTAATCAATGTTCCGTCAGAAAACTTATTCAGTTCAACACTTCTCATGGCTCTCAATCTTTTATTTCTATCTTTGTACATGACAGCTGGATGTTTCACCATTATAACTTGAAATTCTTTAAGCTCACCAGCAAATTTAATATCTCTGTGAGGCGCAGTCATGTTTATCTTCCTCATCCCTCTCTCAACTCCAATCTGTAAATCTTGCACTGACATTAATACCAGCTTCGTATGCATAAAATGAAACAATGTCTTCAGCGCAAATCTACAATGTTCGTTCCTTTTATTCCTGCACAGTTCGTCAAAAAGATCTTCAATATCGACCAAGTGCATGTTGAACATGTCGGCTTCAGTGAATACATACGTGTTTCCATCGGACCTGGTAACAGTAAACTTCGGATAAAAAATCTTAACAAATCTTTCCTTTTCGATCATCACCAGATCTACTATCCTGAATTCACTCTTCACCTTCTCAACCTCTTGAGTCTTATTTCTTAAGAAACTGGCATAGTTGACCAGATTGGGCATGTTCGGCTCTAAAACTCGGAATAACTTGAGAAATGAACAGGGAGCTTGTTTCTTGCAAAAAATCCTTTTCTCCAAAATATCTTCAATATAAGGCATCTTATTCCTTTTTCTGATGAATTCAGCAGATCTATTCTCTGGAAGCTCTAGCTTTTTCACCTTCTTCTTGCTTATCTCATCTTTATTCAACAAAGTCAACATATCTTGAATTTCTCTCTGCACCACTTGTTGAGCTTCAAATCTGAGTCTATGTTGTTTCTTAGACTCATCGGCAAGCACATACTCGTTGAAGAATCTATCCATTACCTCAACCTCATTCAGTATGACCTTTTCTTGTGCAACACTGCTCTCAACTGGAAATTCTTCAAATTCCTCTTTAACTTGAATAACCACCTCTGGCTTTTCAACCGTTGGTGTCAAATCAGTATCCTTCAAAATCTGTTCAACTAACCCTTCCTCCTCCTCAATTCTTTCAGCTCTGAAATCAATATCAGTTAAGGCAATTATATCATCATCTTCTGATACTTCAATGTACTCCTCCCTCTCTTCTCCTATACCTTGAATACTTAAATCTTGATTTTTGTCTTGATTGTCTTCATCTGAATCAATATATTCGACAAAGTGATAGATATCAGACTGAATGTTCAAAGGAACTGGAACATCTTCATGAAGAATCAATCCCAGCTCTCTTTGTTCACTAGCTGAATCTTTTGAGCCTCCAGCCTCTTTCTCTTGAACTTCCGGTTCCTTTTCTGGATACGTAATCATTAATAACCCAGGCGTTGGTTCATCAAGCTTTCTCCTCTTCTCCCCCTCATGAGGAGCATCATCGGAGTCCTCATCATGCTCATCATGCTTCCTTTTGGATGAGGAAGCTTGAGCCTTACACGACTCTTCTACTGCAGCTACTCTTTCAGACAAATTTCCCAAAGCCGTTACCACTGTATTCTCTAAACTGATCATGCGTTCTCTCATCTCGTCAAATTGATCAAAAACAAAATCTTTTAACTCTTCCTTCAACTCCTCTATTGCTTGTTTTGATTCATCTCTTTTAACCGACTCCTCCGCAACATCCTTTCCCTTCAAAAACTTCTGAATGTTAGACATTTGAGCCATGACCTCAGCCAGTTGATTAGATACATGCGTGTTGACTCCAGAAACAACTGCATTCAAGGCTGTTGACAGAGTTGATTCGGTCACAAACGGGGATAAACTCACTACTGGGTCACGAAGACTTCCAGTTGACACAACAGTTGAACTGGTAAACAGAACTTCTGTGTGGCCAGTGCTCAGAGTTGGTATTTGCGTTTCTCTGACTGGACTTCCACCCTCTTCAAGTGACGGAGCAACAAATGCTTCCATTACTAAGGGTGTTCCGGTGGGAACACGAAGTTCGGCCACACTGACTTCAACAAATGAAGTCGACTCAAGTGTCCTAATGTGTATAGGATCTAGACTCAGTGAATCAAATGAAGTCGTACACACGGGCAACTGTGTACTGGTTTCAATATCCATCAAGTCCAATTGACTTTCGGATAGATTGTGTGTTTCATCCCGGTGAGCAAATGAAACAATCTCCTGTTGGGAGGAGATTGAGTGGATAGGAGGGTGTGCAGTCGTCAGTGGGATACTGACTTGTTCAATGCTAACTCTCATAGGAGAGCTAACAGTGGATGTGGTTAATTCCCGGCTTTCTGGGCTTAAGGGCACCCTCACACTCTCTACAGCAATGTGCTCAACCTCAACCATCATTCCCCCTCCTTCATGATGATCTCCAGCATCATCACCATCATCATCATCATCACCCTCACCCTCTTCTTCTTGAATATCAGATAGAGTTCTCTCAGAATCAGATTTCTCTTGTTCTTCCTCACCACCCCTCACACTTCCTTCACCCTCACTCTCAGAACGGCTAACCTGAACTTCAGCCCCTTGCTGAGGTTCCGCTATCCTTAAAGCTCCTGGGCTAAGAGAACCCGGTTCTTGGGTCTCTATGGGAGCATGATCTATTCTATATAACCTCACATTTTCACTCTCAGGATCTGCATACTTCAGTAGATTTTCAGGAATCGGCATTATATTTGCATTAGGAGAGTCCGGCACTTCATGTAGACTCATCATAACATAGTCTGGGCATCTTTGAGAGTTGGCTCGCTTTGGAATATTTTCATTTGCCCTTAAGATCCCTCGAATAAGGATCTGTATAAATCTCTGAAGTGGCACAAATTTCCTTGCTCGATTTGTTGTTTTTGCAAGCACAACCTCCTTTAGATCCTCCCATATGCACTGAGCAAAGTCATAATGTTTATTGAATGCTATCCCATGAAAGATTCTCAAGCAGTGAATGCTGCATCTGTCAATCCCTGTATGCTTAGATGTCATACACCTATTGATGATCCCAAATAACGTATACCATTCGCCATTCAATCCATTTCTGTGAAACTTTGAGCTCTTCGGAAGTGGTTTTGAGTAGCCTAGGCAGATTAAATCATGAACCAGCTCTTCATCAGAAACAAAGTCTTCAAAATCTGCCAACTCAGGGAAATTCACAGTATCTATACGTCTTGGAAGAAACAAGTTATGACGCAGTCTTGCTAGGGTGATTTTCGTTTTGAACTGGTCAATTGTTACTTTGAAGTGGTGATTTCCGTCTGCGGGAACAAATTTGACAGTGTGCCAAAATTGTTGTAAGTACACTTGAGGAATAGACGGTTTGTATTGTAATAGATAACCTAGTGGATGACCTTTCAATATGTCCACTATGATAGGATGGCTTACTTTGATGACTTTGGTATCAAGACGATGATTATTGTCACGAAATGGAAGGCAATGTTTTGGTTTTACAAGTTGGTTATCAGGAATAATATGGGTATGTGAGGAACGGGCTACAGAAGTTGATCGGACTGGGGTAGAGACGAGAGTATGGTTTGATGATGATTGAGCATCAGAGGAATTAGAATTTTGGGATTGTACAGGAGATGCCATTTGAATACCTGTAAAAATAAAATTCATGTTAGATTTACCAAGTACACAAAGTACAACCTTCAAAATGTAGAAAAACTTGTAACATTTTATCAGAAATTGCAATAACTTGTGATTTTCTGTTTAAAGCATCGGGATTCCTGACAATAATTGAAAAATGATTGAGAGAATTCCAAAGTCAATCGTTTAGAGACCAATGTTAGAAAAATACAAATTTGTAACAATTTCTTAAAAAATGTGACATTTTTCTTAAAACTTTAAAATTCTATACTTGAAAAAAAATTTCTGATGAATCTCGAATAAACCTATACAATTCTCGAATGACACTGTAATAATCTCGGGTGACACATGATACAACTCGAATAAGACTACACCCAACTCGAATGATGAGACTAGAAAACTCGACTAAGTCTATATACAACTCGAAGGATATGTTCATAAAACTCGACCAAGTCTGTATACAACTCGAATGATGAGACTTCAAACTCGAATAATACACTATAAAACTCGAATGAAGAGTCTAGGAAACTCGAATAATTCTCTGAAAAACTCTAATGAAGTGTGATTCAACTCGAATGAGTCTTGAAGTTTCTCGAATGAAGAAACATGAAACTCGATTAAGTCACAACAAAAACACGAATGTTATATTTATGAAACTCGAATGTATCATGTATTAAACTCGAATAGAAAATGAAATTCAACACCTAACTCGAATGACCAAGTCATTTTCTCGATAAACACAGAGTCTCAACTCGATTATATGCTTGAACACATGTTCTGAAAAATTTTCTAAGTATTACATCCACATATTTCTCGAATGAGTCATGATGCATCTCGAATATGCTTAGATAAAACTCGAAAAACAATGCATCACAACTCGAATGACACTGTCACTCAACTCGAATGACTCTTTTAAAAACTCGAATGTAACAGTTGATCAACTCGAATGAAGCTGTTGATCAACTCGAATGATACGTGAAAGAAACTCGAATGGAACTGTATTCGAGAAATGTCTTTTCATGTTTTTCGACAAGTCTAAAACACACTGAATTTGAGGAATTTAATTTCAAGAAGCATTTTCAGTGTTTTAACACTTGAACCCCCTTCGAAAATGAATTTTAAACACATTTGTTTTACTGAACTTTGAACAAAAACAACTTTAAAGTTGTTAAAAATTCAAATTTCAGAAAAATCAAAAATGCGAAACTGTTCGATTGAAAAATTGATGATTGTGTGTGTGTGAATTGAAAATGACTTATGAAACTACAGATTCATAGTCATATTGTCATTGTGGACAACAACACACACATAATTTCAGTTTCAAGAATCATTCAGATGATTCACCATTAACGGCCAAGAACTCAAAAATAAAAAGACGAACACATATTCACATTTGAACAAATACTCTGAAAATATGCACAAACAAACTGAAAAAAAAAATAAAGAAAACCAAACTTTTACTCACAATTTCGATGAAAGAAAAACGTCGGTTGGTGGGTTTTTGAGTTTTCTTCAAAGTTAAGAAATCTTGTTGGAGAAGATGAAGTTGAGTTTCCGAGAAAAAAAATGATTTGAATTTGAAAATTCAAATTTATAGTCAAATTGAGCCGGCCCATTTGAATTTTTTTTTTTTTTTTTTTTTTCAATTTTAAACAACCCGGCCCAAGTGTAAATTTTCTCAATATTAACATTCGGCCCATCTTCTATTTTAAACCACATAGCCCACATACCTATTTTTCAAAAAAAAATTGTGACTAAACAAAAATTTGAAAGAAAAAAAAAATTTAAAAAAAATCCATCAGCTCAAAAAAAATTTAAAATGAACTTAAAAAAAAATATACTTCAGAGAAAAAAAAATTTCACATACACATCATAAAAAAAATGAAAACCACACACAACAAAAAAAAATTAAAATTATTAACAAAATGCGTTTGCTCCCCCTTGAATTTTTGAAATTTGCTCCCCCTCAACTTATGATTGCATTTTGCAGCTCTGCTCCCCCTACAAATTAACAGATAATTTTTATCAGATTTATGTAAAATCAGATAAAGTGTTTTTCTGCTCCCCCTGCACATGACATTCCAGATCTCGTTAAATTCTCAAGTATGTAAACCTTTTATGAATCCTGAATTTAACATCAGATAAAAATCACTTAAAAAATGAAAATTTTAAAATTAAAATTTTGAAACTACTGAATTATTAAATCTTAACGATTCAACATACCCAATTTGTATACCAAAAAATTAAATCGTTTTTCATCTAACGCTTTGGTAAACAAATCAGCTAGTTGATATTCAGTAGGTACAAAATATAATTCTATATTTCCATTTTCTACATGATCTTTAATGAAATGATACCGAATGTCGATGTGTTTTGTTTTAGAATGTTGCACCGGGTTTGATGCAATAGCGATTGCACTCTGAGAATCACAGTATATTGGAATCTTCTTTGGTGTGAACCCGTAGTCACGTAGTTGGCTTTTCATCCACAACACTTGTGAACAGCAAGAAGATACAGCCACGTATTCTGATTCAGCTGTTGACAATGAAACACAGTGTTGTTTCTTGGATGACCAACATACGGGTTTGTCACCTAAGAATTGTACTGCTCCTGACGTACTTTTTCTGTCCATCTTATCACCTGCGTGGTCAGCGTCAGAAAAAGCAGTCAGATGAAATGAAGACTCCCTAGGGTACCACAAACCAAGATTTGGTGTACCTTTGAGATATCTTAAAATTCGTTTTGCAGCAGTTAAGTGTGATTCTTTTGGATTTGCCTGATATCTAGCACAAACACATGTAGCAAACATAATATCTGGTCTACTGGCTGTTAAATACATTAATGACCCAATTATACCTCGATAATGGGTTACATCTACAGGTTTCCCTGAGATGTCCGCATCGAGTTTTGATTTTGAATCCGGAGCCATGGGAGTTTTCATAGGAGTACTATTGACCATGTTAAATTTCTTTAACATGTCTTGGATATATTTTGACTGATTGATAAAAATACCATCAGTCAATTGTTTTACTTGTAAACCTAAGAAAAAATTAATTTCCCCCATCATGCTCATTTCAAATTTCTGGGACATTAAAAACGCGAATTTCTTACAAAATTCAGGATTTGTAGACCCAAATATTATATCATCTACATATATCTGTATTACTATAATATCTGGCCCCTGACGTTTTATAAACAGAGTTGTGTCAACTGCACCTTTTGTAAATCCACATTTCAACAGATATGTTGAAAGTGCATCATACCAAGCACGAGGTGCTTGTTTAAGGCCATACAGTGACTTATCCAAAATATATACATGATCAGGTTTCGAAGGATCAGTAAACCCTTCGGCTGATATGTATATACTTCATCTGTTAGCTCCCCGTTTAAAAACGCAGTTTTGACATCCATTTGATATACTGTAAAATTTTTATGTGCGGCAAAAGCTAAAAACATCCTTATAGCTTCAATGCGTGCAACTGGTGCAAATGTTTCATCATAATCAATTCCTTCTTGTTGACTGTATCCTTTGGCCACGAGACGAGCTTTATTCCTAATAATGACACCGTGTTCATCTTTCTTGTTCTTGAAGATCCATTTCGTGCCAATTATAGATTTGTCTTTTGGTCGCTCAACAAGTCTCCAGACCTTTAACCGTTCGAACTGGTTGAGTTCCTCTTGCATCGCCACAATCCAGTCAGCATCCAGAAGGGCTTCTTTTACATTTTTAGGTTCAATCTTACTTAAAAAATTTGAAAATAAGCATTCATTCATTGTAGCCCTTCTGGTTTGGACTGATGACGATGGATCACCAATGATATTCTCTATTGGGTGATTTCTTGTCCACTTAACTGTATGTGGAAACGGTTCTATTGGGTCTTGGTTGGGATTGGAATCTACATATGGTTCGGGAGTGGTTGCAGATGTTGTAGGTGGAATATCGGAGGTAGGAGCTTCTGACTGTTCTGAGGTAATAGGGGTTTCAGAAGTATGTGGAGGTTCAATTGGTTGTACAGTCTCAGTAGTTGACTGCACCTTTACTGTTGAAGCTTCTCCAGTTTCTTCTGAACTTTGTTGTTGAGATAGATCTGAAACTACAACTGGATCTTCAGTGATCCTGTCAGGCACCAAATTTTGAACATTAGATTTGGGAGTTTCAAAATAATCATCATAAAAGTTCTCAAACAACTTATTTAATTCATTTTGTTCAGCATTTTGTTTATTGGACTCCAAAGAAGTCTGCATGTTAGTTCCGGGTTCTGAACTGGTGTGTTCAGAAGCCATGATCATTCCTTCGTCAAATTTAACATTTACGCTCTCGTTGACTATCTTGGTTCTCTTGTTGTATATTCGGAAAGCAACCGATTCCTTTGAATACCCGATGAAGATTCCTTCATCCGCCTTTTGATTAAACTTTCCCAGATTGTCTTTATCATTCAATATAAAGCATCTGCAACCAAAAACATGGAAAAATTTAACATTAGGTATTCTTTTTTTGATCAGCTCATACGGAGTCTTTCCGAATCTTTTATTTATTATTGAACGGTTTTGTGTGAAACATGCTGTTGCAACCGCTTCTGTCCACAAGAACAATGGTAAATTGGAGTAGGCCAACATCGTCCTAGCTGCTTCCACTAGTGTCCGATTTCTTCTTTCAACGACACCGTTCTGTTGTGGAGTCCGAGCAGCTGAGAATTGATGTGTAACTCCAACTGAATTTAAGAACGAGTCCAATGATTTGTTCTTGAACTCTGTTCCATTGTCTGAGCGAATTGTCTGGATGGTGAGTTGCAACTTTACTTGTATTTTTCGGATGAAGTCGATGATAGATTCGGTGGCATCTGATTTGGATTTCAGGAAAAACACCCATGTGTATCGTGAGTAGTCATCAACTATCCCCAATACATATCTTTTCTTATTTATACTCTGTACTCGCATTGGTCCACACAAATCCATATGCAGTAACTCTAATGCTCTTGTGGATGAGTGTGCTGTTTTGGATTTGTGTGTGGCTTTTGTCATCTTTCCTTTTTCACATGCCGCGCATAGTTGCTCTTTTTGATATTTAAGCGCCGGCAGCCCTTTAACTAACCCTCCTTTTGCTAGGTTTGTCAGTTCATTGAAATTTAGATGCGAAAGACGACGATGCCAAAGCCATGCTGTTTTGGATGTTGCTTTTGACAATAAGCAGACATCTTTCTTCAGATTGATCGAGGCTAGATCAATAGAGTACAGATTTGTTTTCCTGGTTCCTGCTAGAATTTCTTTTCCTTCTGCTGATTTGATGCTGCACCGATTGGCTTTAAAGTTGACTTCTAATCCCTTATCACACAGTTGTCCAATACTGAATAGATTATGACCAAGACCGTCAACGTAAAAGACCTTTTGGATTGTGATTTTGTCATATTTCAGACTCCCGTATCCCTTGATCGGACAAAACTGATCGTTTCCAAATCTTACCGTCCCACAGAACTTTTCTACAAAGTCCGTGAGTGTGTCTCGTTGTCCGGTCATGTGTTTGGAGCATCCCGAATCAAGGTACCATACATGGTTTACCTATAAAACGTAATAGCACATGAGGTACCCACTTGTAGTTGGGTACATTAGTTTTAGGTAAAACATGCATAGTATCTTTTGATTTGCTAATTGATATGGCTTTAGGCTTATCGTTTGAATTTATTTTAGGTACCCATCTTTGAATTGTTCTTTTGGGTATCCACTTTTGTACAATTCTCGGTGGAATTGTTTTTGAAATTTTTATCTGTGGATCCTTTTGCTGTTCATACAATGGGTCCTTTTTCTTTGGTTGCCATACAAGCTTATTATGTTTCACAGTTTCAGACTTACAAACATAAGAATTCAAAGCAATTAATTTCGATCTTGAAAACTTAATACAAGAATTATTAACTATTTTATCATTATTACAGACAGAATGTTCAATTTTGCTGTTTCTATCTGTAACAATTTTTCCTTTCACGCGCCATTCTTGTTTTATAATCTTGTTTTTCTCTTCTCTTTGCTTCTTTCGCCATACTTGTTTTCGCGACCCGTTCACAACGTTATCTGACATAAAAGAAGTTTGAGAATTAGAAGATTTAGATGCTTGGTTTTTCTGTAACCTTTTCATACCTGTTGAAGATTTGGCTGTACGTGCCAAGGAGTTCGTTGATGAAGATGATTCACCCTTTTCAAAATTAGGAGACTTAACAAACAGTTTTGTTTTCTCCATCTTTTGTTGCACTGATGGTGAATTTTCAGATGGTTTTAAAGAGTCTGTAGTCTTTCTTTGCAGAATTTGAACAGATTCTTTATTACCAGTTGATGGTTTGTTAGTCAAAGGTTTGATAAATTCACCAATTTTATCAAATCTTTGATCTAATGAATTAATATCAGAGTGCATGAACAGATTAAATTCTTTTTCTGAATTTATAGAATCCAGAGAAATAGATGAATGTGGATCAGACATATTTATGTTTTTAGACTTATCTAGCAACTTTTGTTCTATTTTTAGTATTTCAGACTTGAGTGTTCCATTCTCTGTCTCAAAACTTTTAATTTTCAATTCTAAATCAGAATTTATCTGTTCTAAAATTGAATTTGGTAAATATAGTTTTTGAGACTGAGTTGGTAATTCAGAAAAATCCTTTTCAGAATAAGTTTGAATGTACTCTTCTTTAGTATCAACAATGTTGCTGTTTTCATTTATCT